>VXCM01002164.1:0-77500 GCA_014773175.1 Lucifuga dentata | reverse complement strand
ATCAGTCCAAAAACCAAGTGGCAGAGTTGCTTTCTGATTTTGGTAAAATACATATGTAGTGCTGATGTTTTTGCAGACATGACATTTGTGATCATGGGGAATTTCGCTCTTCCTTTTATGCAAGGCAGGGAGTGATTAGTTAGGAAGTCCCTCCCTCCCTTGACAATAAAAAGAAACCACTTGCCCTTTTCTTGTTTTCCTTTCTTCCCTTTCTTTGCAAGAAGACTAGTTTTCAGTGTTATCTGTTTGGCCTTGTTGCTGGTCTCTGCTGTCCCTCTAGATTGCTGCTACAATACAACAAGTGACTAGTTGATCATAGTGATGAGGCCAAATACTCATTATGTTGTCATTTGAGGATAACTTCTTGTGACACTGACAAAACATTGAAAGTCAAACTCCTGTCTTTGGGCAGTTTGGCCAAGTGCTAAAGGAATAAAGATTATACAACCTCCTTCTATAGCTGTCCTGATCTTCCTGTGGACATCAGTATAAATGTCGGTCCTTGTGTATTTGAGTTCTGTTTTTTTTTTTGTTTTGTTTTTTTTGTTCAGAGAGCTATTTTATCACTGCAAGAATGGTTAATAGAAAAGTGTCAATATCCTTCCACAATCTTGTCGCATTATTTATTTCAACTTTTCTTAGCAGTCATTTGGGAAACTCCACTTTGTGACGATATCATCTTGAGAGTTTTGATTGGCCAATTCCTCTCTATTTGAACTTATTCATCTTTTTTATGTATTTGCTCAATTAATTAATGTATTTAAAAAAAAAACAGATTTTGATTGTCCAAGATTACTGACTTCCTCCATACAGATTTCAGATTTCCCTTTCCACAGAATCTCTTACTGTCTGTGGTGACAGTAAGAGATGACAGTGGTGACCATGGTGACAGTAAGAGAGCATGGTATATACTCTATGGTATGACACCATATGAACTATGGTGGTAAAAGATTATTTCATACCCAAGCACACATTTAGCATTTAGAAAATTCTGCTTCCACCACTGAAATTATACTTATACTTACTTACTGTGTTTCCAATACAGACACGCACCCAAAAGGACAGTAATGCAAATTTGCAAGAGATCGGGATTAACAATGTAGACTTCATATAATTTTTTTTTAACATATTTGCAAACATATAGCTGTGGATGTTGACACCATGAGAGAGGAAAACATTTGACCCCCCACCACCACCATCACCACCACCACTACCACTCACACACATGTACACCTACTGTAAAAAACAAAACAAAACAAACAAAAAAAAAAAACCATGAGGAACAAAAATTTTAAAAACAAACAAAAAAGCAAATTAAAAAAAATGCATACCTCAACTTAAAGTAAGAGATCATTGAAAAACTTACATTTGAGTTGTTCTAGAGAGAACAACTCAAGAGAATCGTGAAAATTGTGGTTGCTCAACATCATCCTTTAACTGGTGTCAGAATTATCAAGGAGCAGACATAACTGCTATGACATCACTAATCTACTATTCTACTATCACTAATCTACTATTGTTCAGTAGTATTAATGTCTAAAACCAATCAATTTCTAAACTAGGTTTCGAGGAATTTATATATATATAAATGTAAAATTTTGATGTTTTGATGTTGACAATGAACTGAAAATAATTATTCACATTCTGAAAAATACAATTCTATGATTTTAAGTAAAAACATTTCAGCTGTTAATGAAGCCGACAATTCTGTACAACATTACAATTAAAAAAAAAAAAAAAANTAAAAAAAAAAAAAAAGATGAATCGATTCTTTCTGTGAATTACAGAAGTTACAAATATCTGCAATGTTGTTTGGCAATGAAAGAATTCGCAGGATGAATATTATATTAAATATTATATTATATTTTATTAGATATGAGCGATATATTATCAATAGTAGTAATCAGAGAGAGAGAGGGAGAGAGAGAGAGCGCATAGGGATCCCCACACACACACACACACACACACAAACAAAAGGGTTAACCACATTACTTTGATTGACGGACCAAACAGCCAATCAGCAGGCGTGGTGTGGGCAGGTCATTGCGCTGTTTTCGGGAATAGGGACGTAACTTGTCAGGAAGGTTAGCTAAAACAGAGAATTGCGTTTTCGTCGGAACTATCATAACATCGCTGAGAAGCCTAACATCGTTTATCCTCGGAATATTGGATATTTTTCTGCGGCGATCTGTCATCAAATACCCGACAAATAAGTCTTTACATCACGCTAAAGAGGAGTTCCGACTTGGACTAGGAGCTAATGTACTAAACGAAACGGAAGTAACTTGCTAGCTGTCTGGCTAACCTTGCTAGGTGAGTAAATAAATCTTTATGAAGTATTCCCTTGTGGTAGTTGGTATCCTCTTCTGGAACATAAAACATACCCACTTTTTGTTATCGTTCTCAGTTGTTGTCTTGTTTAATTCATCCATGGTTGTTTACGTGAGGAGATACCCAGCTTTGGCCGCCTAACTGGCTAGCAAGCTAATAATGTCAACCGATGTACAACAGAGCACACATGCGATTAAATGTTCATTCTGAAAGTAATGCAGTAAAAATGTTTTCATGTAGAATTACAGTACTCAAGGCTAGGACTAAATAACAGGAAGAGCTTATAATATGATGCAGTGAAACATGCCAGCGCCACCAAAAACTGTGATCTACAATTTCGAAAAAAGTTTGACTCATCTTCAAGATATGTTAACATAATTAGCCTTCACAAAGACAGTTTGAATTGCATTACATTGTAGTTTTACTGTTATTTTCTCTTGTCAGTTGTCAGAAGTGTGGAGACACAAGTGAAGACAATGACAACTCTAAACAAAATATTACATTCTAGTAAAAAAAGATGTGAAAGAAGTGGTCCTTTATATTCCAGCTGAAAGCTCAGCGGATTTACATTAGTTAATGGTGAGATTTTATTATGGGAACTTAATCAGAGTCACTGAACAAAAAAGAAAAAAATAATAAAATAAGATAAAACCATAATGAATCGATATAAAAAGAATGAGTCCTTTATCAGTTTCAGTATAATTATTTTTACAGAATTAGTAAAAAATAGAATAAATTGTAGCTGACTACTTATGTTGTTCTTGATCATTTTATTTTACCTTGTTTTAACCTCCCTCTGATGTGTACATTTTGTCCTTTTATGCATGTCAGACTTGTTATTTATATTTAACACTAGCTTGTGTCCTAAGTTATATACATATATTATAATTTAAGCATAGTTTAATATAGTATCAAATTTAATATGTATTGAAAAATGTATTTTGTTCTGCTCTTTTGCTTTATGCTGATGTTTTAAAGATTGCTGGCCTAGTACTGCATTAAATTTAAATTTATTATTAAACCCTCTAGAATTTAATACATGAGCTGTGCACACTGTTTCGGATCAAACAAGCGGTAACCTGAATAAAGTCAAACCTTGAACTACAAAACCGCCTTACAGCTCTTCCCTTTAAACCTTCATAAATGAGTTGAACTGTCTAACTTTAGAGCACTTCACCCACACACACAACTGATCATCCTTTAATTGGTGTCAGAACTATCAAGGAGCAGACATAACTGCTATGATATCACTAATCTGTACTGTTGGTCAGCAGTATTAATGTAATGACCATATTTTAAATTAAATAAACATGGATAACAATTTTACACACATTTTATACTAAAAGTGGACAGTACTTTTTCACAAATGTAGGTTGTGGCTAATGTAGAAGGAAACAAACCAATAAAGATTGTAAATACTTAATATTTGCAGGATGAATATTAGAATAATTTTAATTATTAATCAATATCTAATGTGCTTTGCTTTGGTGATTTGATTAAAATTGTACATTCATTGTAGTTATTTTAGTTTTTGTAGTTAAAACTGAACACTCACTTTCAGTCATTTTACTTTTTAAAATCAAACATTTTAGAGGTTTTTTTCACTTGATTAAAAAAAAAAAAATAGGCCCACCTGTTGGTATTTACCAGCGTTAATGTTATGTTTAACATTAAGCCATATGCTCATTTCAAGCATCCTTTCAAGGATGCTTGAAATGACTGATCGCTGATCAGTGTTGCCTTTATGTCACTTAGCTGATCACTAGTTAGAAAATCAAATGATCTCCATGTCATTGCTGCTTTACCAGCCTAAAATCTGAACTCACAAGTTCTGTTGTGTTCACTGAGGATATGCTATAGCGAATATTACAGAAATCTAAATTTTTCAAGAATCTGGACAGAAAATTATGACAAACTAAGTAATTATGGTAGTTACACTCAATGTTAAATAATTGTTTTATGTAATTGAGTTGGAGTCCTCCTTTCCTCAACTTATAATTAAGTTTATAAAATTCAATGGCCTTGAATATTTAATTATATATAATTATTATCTCCTACCCAGATAAGCTTCATGTAATATTTTTCAGCAACTAATTAGTCTGCCAAATTTAATCTTGGTCAAATGTGCTTTGGCAAAGATTAAAGTTCAAACTGCATCATAAAAAACAGAAAACAGGACGTGCTGCTTGGCACTGATACTTCGACAGGTGCCCTACGGTCAGGCAGGTATAAACATCTACAAAGACAAAACAGCTTGGAACACCTGGAAATATGTAAAGGGAAAAATACGTATAAAACCAAGGAAAAATATGTATAAAAAAACAAAACAATAAAAATAGGACCATAGTCTGCTGACAAGCCCATGCAATCAAGACTTTTATTGTACATACATATCGTACACCTTAAACAGGAAGTTGTTGGTTTGCTGTGGATAATATCCAGATGTTGAGAATCAGTCTCTGATCTGACATACATGACACATCAAGCAGCCTTTGTAAGGGCCGTTCCCATATTGTTCTTGTGCTATTGAATGATTAATCCAACAATCAAAATGTGAGCTTGTCTGTAGTTTGCATTGGCAAAAATGTAGCTACAGGTCATTTTACTGAATATAAAGATTTCAAGCATTTTCCTGCTTATAGGCATTGGTGAAATTTATTGAATCAAAATTTCCTTAATCAGGCCATTTTGAAGGTCAATAACAAATCGATCATTAAGCACATTAAACACTACATAAGCCAAATAAATAAATAATTTATGTCACAGGTTTAACGCATAATGAATGAGGCATCACTCAATGGCTGTTGCTGTTAAGCACATGAATAAATAAAATGATAAAAGATTAAACAATAATTTTGAACAGTTACACAGGCCTTACTGGAAGACATAAATTAGACAAGACTAAAATACCAGGCAGATATAGCAATTCATATGAAAATAGTATGATAATGAATGAAAATAGTGTAAAATAGTGTAATAGTGTAATGGCAGAATAATAATTATTTTGATTACTGCATAGAACTTGCATGAGATGATTGTTAGACATGTTAACAAAGCTATTAAGGTATCACAACTGATTATAAAACGTATAATAAAAGTATAGATTCAGATATGCTACAGTCACTTTAAAGGACATTCTGAAAGATTTGAGTTAAATAAATTATAAAAATGAACAGAGAAGGATATTGAAGGACGGACTGACTGACATACTCATTGCAGAATCCTGACAGATGACTCAGCAAACATCTCTCGAGAAATTTAGCTGTAATAAAGGAGAAGAATGACAAATGGCGTGACAGAAAATGCCTGCGTGCCTGACAGATCCAATGGCATTTATTGAGTTTTGTGAGCTTGACTGTTGCTCTAAACTGTGATCAACTTTGAAAAGGTGAGTGAGGCTGATTTGAGCTGTAAAGGAAGCTGCTTGAGGTAGAGAATTGTTTCATTTCTGTGCATTCCACTAATTTAATGATATGGGAGGTTAACAGAAGATATGACACGTCAGAAAGCATCGAGATAAAAGGGATGATAGGCTTATAGGCTTTCCACTTAAGCTATAGATGTGTGTGCAGTGACAGACATTACTTACTGCCACCTTTGTCATCTTGTCTTACACTTTAATAATGTGAATCTAAATCATATACAGTAGGTTAACAGTGTTTCATTACATTCTATTTTATTACATTACCTTTTTTTTTCTAAATAATTGATTACTGCATGTAATTACTAAATGCTACAGGATACCCACTTACGTCAGGCTTTATTTACAAGGCATTTTAATTGCTCATAGCCAACAAGGCAATAACAGTGTACATATTGATTTTTAAATGAAAACATAATCTCAGTGTTAAATGCTGATATGGATAAATCCTTCTCTGATTGTAAATGGATTGATAATAAGCCTGTAGGCCTTTATATGCTGTGATGTTATTGATGCAATGTTAGAAGCAGTTTCCCAGCACAGCAGTAACTAAATAGCACTTTGACAGCGTGCATACCGAACACACACCTAACATACATAACACTCCTCTGATTTCACTTTTCTTGTTCATATCAAGCCTGGCCTCTACTGTCATCAGCTTGTGGCGTCAGACGTGTAAACAGGTTTATCACGCAAGTTCATTGTGCGGTGGTATTGGAGAACGCTGACACTTTTTTTGGTTTTTTTTTTTTCTGGATCTCTATATCTGACTGTTCAAAATAAGTCCATAGGCACATTGCAGTGTGGAGTCATCCATGTTGATTGTTAAAGTTGTTATTTGTGCTCCTGATCTGTGTTTATAAAGCTTTTGAGGAAATAACAGCAGTAGCAGCTAAATCCAGTTTATTCTGCTGTTTAAAGGTCCTTGACAGTCAAACATACGACTTTTAAGCATTCAGAAGCCGCATAAAGCTTTTCTTTTGTGCTAAAACAATTAGGCCTAGTCAAGTAATTTATTAGTCGATGGACAGAAAATTATTTAATGGTAATTTTAATAGTTGCATTTAAAGGAGCACACATGTTTTAGCCCAATAAATACAACCTGCATACATTTTAGGTTACTGCCAACCATTTTCTAAAACATACAATTGGAGTGGTAAATTTTAGAATAGTTTTTCTTACCTTCTGCAGGCTTCTACAGACTGCCATTGGTTTAAATTCATTCCAGTACGCTAAAAAAATCAGCTTGTAGAGACTTAAAATGTCCTTGAGATAAGTAACCATCTCAGTGAACTACACGTGTTATTGTTTTTTCGAAGTTATTTAGTTTGGCTGATCCGAAACGGAACTACACAGAAGAAGATGTATTTCTCCAGGACACATAATCAAAACATTGCTTTTTTAGTGTGGTCCTTTATGTTATTTATTAAGTAAAAACACGAAGTAGTTGGTGTACAGTTGATCAAACGTGGGGATTTGTTTGGTTTTCTCTATGTAATAACTGTGATTTGAGTACCTTTTGTTTTCTGTATGTTCAGCAAACAAAGTTAGCAATTTATATTCACGATGCCATTTTTCAAGTACTTATACTGGCAAATGGCTGAGCTTTAATGAGGGAAGTTGTTAACACCTGTGGCAATTGCATAGCTCATTTACAATTTAAATTATAAACAAACATATCCTCTCAGTGCTGTAAGTTTAGTGACTTTAGTTGATGATTGTATGCTTTTTTTTTCTTCTTCTTCTTTTTTTGGCACTTATACCTAAATACAGAAGGCTTTGTCTAATAGTAAGAAAGGCTTAGACAGCCAGTAGTGGAGGCTAAAGCTTTTAATTTGTTAGCTAAGAGGCTGACGTCATTTCTCTGGGATCATGTGGGTTCAGTAAAGTCATCGCTGCATTCTGGGTGTTTGGAGGGTTCTGCACAGTAACCATATGAGTCATCACAGTGGTGGACGCTGAACTTGAATCATACTGCTGTTTACTGTAACACACACACACACACACACACACACAAATACACACGCACATACACACACATATGTGTCATTTAGCATATATCCTTTAATTGCTTTCTTTGTTTTAACTGGTAGTTTCATTGAAGTCACATAAAGGTATATAAAAACATAAAGCAACAAGCACAAATTTAAATATACAGCAAAGTACACAAGCAACAATTTAAATAAAATTTGCACCTTGCACAGGTAAATGTATCAGTGTTGTCTGCAGACACTTACTGGTATATAATCTAGAAGTCAGACTATTCAGTTAAAGCAGGTACAGTATGTGGTGATAATTGAACATACAAAATTAATGATAATGAAAAATTTAAAAATTAAAATAAACTTTACAATGGGTCTCAGCATTGGTGAAAGACCAAAACTTCTGTCATTTCTAAAGTAGTTGTAGCTTATTATTGTTTATTATTTTTCACACATTCCATATACTAATGTATAATGAATTAATGAATTTATTAGATGTTTGAAGATTTGAAGTTACACAAAATGAAAGAGTTGCTGCAGACAAGAACAACAACATAAAGTGAAAGCAAAAGCATAATGCGACATTCCAACTTCTCCATTTTCGTTCTTTCATGCCATCCAGATTCTGAATGCCAACTCTGTGGGTGATGGAGCTCGGCAGGCAACTCTGTGGGAAGATGAGGAGGTCCACCAGGACACCCACACTGCCCTCCTCTCCTACTTCCTCATCTCTGAGTGGCCTGGAGATCCACTTTTACTTCCTGGACATGCACCAGTTAGAATACTTCAAAGGTTGCTTCACTGCAGAGCAGCTGTGTGTGGAGGCCGCCAAGAAATGCTGTGAGTGATTCCAATGTTGACCAGTTAGCAAACCACTTATTTCCTCTTATAGTGTATTGACTGGATGATCAAGCCAAAAATTATGCCGTTTTGTTCCAACTTGACATCGCTCACGTACACCGATGGTCATCAGTCGTTTGGATCTCTTAAACCAATGACAAGAAGTGTGTGTCATGGTACAGTATGTTTATAGTGAACATTTTTTTTAGATGCAGTATCTTCATGTTGACATATTTACCACCAATTAAATCAAAATGCAGCTTCAGTTCAGTTTCGTTGAAACTCCCACATTGAACTCCCCTCACTTTGCATTCCACACTAAGGCCCGTTACACACTTGATGTTAGGAATATGCACAACATAAACGTTGTTCTTCAGACTCTTCTATAGAAAAATGTATTGTCTAAAATGGTAACACAATATTAAGATCTTCTGCAGCATTACACACTTCTGGTAATTACTTGTGTTCAAATCCAGTTTCTTCATGCTGTGAGGCAACAGAGAAGACAACGATGGAGAAATGAGTCTGTAGAAATCACCATGTTTTCCTGTTCTAGTTTTAGAGGCTGATGGGTGATGTAAGCAAGCCTACATGTTGCAGACAAGAAAACGATATCAGAAATCAGCAACAAAAATGTTGCAGCAGTGGATGTGACACTGAAGCAGTTTCTTGCGTCTTGCCTCAAAATTTGAGGAAGTCCACACTTCTGTATTATGGGAGTCATCATGAAGCTGTGTAGATGCACAGCAATTTAATGTCTTGCCTAGTTAATTGGTTGCATTTCTTTCTGGTGTTATTAAAAGATGAAAACAACCGAAACAAGTCTTCACACACACAGTCTTTACCACCTGCACAGTCTGTTATGTGAACTTAAGCTGCAGTGATTCCAGTCACATTTATGTCATAGAGTGTGTATACTTGTATGTTCCAGCAATATCAGAGTCATAAACATTAAATTCATGGTTGCGAAATCGAGTTTTACACATTCACAATTATGGTTCAACATGAGCACAGCCAATCGAAGCACAAAAGGGGTTTATACACTCTCCTCATGCCTTTTTTTTCACCACCACTGGAATTAGGTGAATAAATAGACATAAACCTTCTCTATTCATTTATCAGCTGCTGGCCTGTATAACATAATTTCCAGGTTTAGGTCTTAGGTCCCAACTCTTGGAGCATACCAAGATCATTGAAGGTGCAACACGCTGAGACTGATAAGAGAAAATCTCTTTGGTTATGTTGTTTTATAAACAGATTATGTCTTCTTTTTTTGGACAGCGGCTGCAGCTGAAGAAAATTTTGCTCTTAATGTTGATTTTTTTTTTTTTTTTTTTTNTTTTTTTTTTTTTTTTTTTTCCATTCTCTCCCTCCCTCCTCAGCAATCTCTCCCTTGTGCCATAACCTATTTGCCCTGTATAATGAGGCGGCCGGTGTGTGGTACCCGCCCAACCATGAGTTCAAGATCACAGATGAGACCAGCATCAAGCTGCACTATCGCATGAGGTAACAACAGCATCACGTAAAGCGTTTTGAACTTTAGTGTCCAGCCGTGTCACAGACAGTATTTCCTGAAACGTTTGCTTTTCTGATTGACACATTTGGTGTGTAGTTTCTAGGACAGCGGCAATATTATTTAAAAGAAGTATTTTATATTAAGTCTACAAATTCTTGTGCTCATTTATTTAGTTGGTCAAGTGTCTGAGAAGAAAAACCTTTTGAAACAGTTTAACCATTTTAAGGTCATTCAGGCAAACATTTAGGAAAAGTCATACTGCGTCAGCCTCTCTCAGGTGTATGCAGCTGGTTGCTTTGTCAACTTAAAATTTGAATAACAATCTATCACCATACCACTTGATCTTCTGATTAGCAGCTGCCATTCTCTTTAAAGAGCAATTGACGGTCAAACTCATGACCAATATTCACAAAGAGTTTTGTATTGAACATTTATGGTTAATTGTAAGAGGCGTGATATAAGGCTTATATCAGGTGATATAAGCCTTTCCCACATGCACACATTTTCCAGCTGATTGTGATTTATGAGAGGAAAGTGCCCACATAGGCTTTTGTATGATTCCAAGCACAGCTTTGTAAATGAAACCCATTTTATAAGAAACCAGATATAAGAATAAAATTATAATTATAAGAATGAGATTATAATTATAAGAAAAGAGACTGATAGAAGGGAAAGTGTTGAATAGCAAGACAGAAATGCCAAATTTGTGACAGAATGGATTCCTGTGTAGAGGTTAAACCAGAGGAATCAGAGGCTAGTCCACAAGTAAGGCAGCATTTCATGTGCAGATGAAAAACAGCATTACTGTGGTGTTACTCTTACTTCCTCTTTCTTTGAACTCTGCTCTGACAATAGATAGAGCAGAGAAAGGCGAGTGTGTGTGTGTGTGTGTGTGTGTGTTTTTTGCTGCAGCCTGCTTTGCAGAGTGTAGTGGTGTAGCAACCTGCTAACAAGCAGGTTATTGTGGTCAAGACTTGTATACAGATATTCTATAGCATAAACAAATCCTCTACACACACAACATACACACACTCACACAGACACAGAAATTAAATGGATTCACCGTGCGGGGGGGGGGGGGGNGGATTTCCAACAGTGAACTGACTGAGTGAGAAACTCAGGATCAGCCAGTCAGTCAAGACCTGTTGGACTGATCAGTGATTAAGATCAATGTAAGTTGAAGTTCTTAAATAATTGTTTGAGCATTTATTGTAGAATAAATGAGATTTTGAATGCATTAGCTACTTTAAAGCTTAGTTCAGAAAGAGGACGAAGGTCAAGAACTTGTCACCAAATACTGAAATTCTAATTGGCTGGGTCAGTTTTGAATTAAAAATGAAGAGGGATAAATAGACATGACAACTGTTCATTTATTAAGTTAAGTATTTATTTTTTCCACTTTAATCTCTGGGGACCATACAACAATACATGGCGCTGTAAAGCACTTCCTGTTTCATTGTCTGAGTTTTGTTTTCTCACACACATGCATCCAGACTCACACAGAGACAAAGCCCATTTATATTTCACGTTGATCATACTTAGATTTAGATTCACCCATCAAATCTCCACCACTTCAGATACACGAATTTCTTTTTCGCTGGAGTTCAGGATTCACCAGCATGCGTACAATAATTCAGAGTTGCATTTGACTCAACATAGAACCCCTTTCATTTTGACATTCCACGGAACACCCTTTAAATTCTATCAATGCAAACTCAAGGCATGCCATGTTATTTATAGAAGCAGCATCCTCTTTCCTTTCAGGCCGTAATTTCAATAACTGCAAAGTGAGTTCCTGGACAAGTGGGGTTGAAATCAATGCATTCAGAAATAATATAAGTTTCGGTAAGCTATTTGGTGTAAATACTCTACGTTATCTGGTGTTGCCTCTGAGCATCAGAGGTTGGAGGATCCTTAATATCCCAAGCAGACATTACCATCTCATTATTTCATGTATAATTGCTTTCTTAATTGAATTTCTGGAAAGTATTGCAATATGCTATTATCATGATATTAAATTACTCACACTGTAACAGAAGACTTTGTCCATATCATCCACCCTCTAGTATATATTAAAGTTGCTGGGTTTTCCACTTTGTTATGCATCTGCATATCTTCAAACTACTTTTTTTGTTTCTGTTCTCTATATTTTTTCCATCTACATCTCATAGCTAGTCAAACCACATATGATCTTGCATGAACATCTGTATATTTTCTCTTACGAATGTCTTCTGTCCCTCTCCTATCAGATTTTATTTCAGAAACTGGCATGGCACAACAGAAGGAGAGTCTCCAGTTTGGAGACACTGCATCAGTAAACTCAGAGGATGTAATAGCCCACAGAAAATGCCAGAAGGAACGCCCTTATTGGATGCTGCTTCCCTTGACTATTTGTTTGCCCAGGTGTGTATTTGCAGATCAGTTTTGGAGTAATAACACAAAAGAATAAATGTAATAACAGTTAATCTCTTAAGTTGTTATGCTTAAAGCACTTTGACTGCTTCCCATCTATAGATCCCACATAGATTTTTTTTCTCAGTTTGCATTTATTTATTTTCTTTTAAAAGGTCTTTATGGAAATGCATTTGAAATAATGGACTCAACAGTCGTTATTTATATATTTATAATTACTTTCACTGCTTTTGTTGCTGATTCTCAATGGTTCCTTTTATATGAAAGTCGTTTTTGTTCCTTTTATTTTTCCCAGAAAAAAAGCAAAAATGGTTGAAACAGCTTGATTTTCTGATAGTGGTTTCTCTATTTGTACATGTTTTTTTTTTGTGTTTGTATGTCTGCTTTTCTACTGTATGAAAATCTGTGTATGTGTGTGGTCCAGGGCCAGCACGACTTTCAGAAGGGTTGGGCCCCTCTGAGGACTTCCCAGTCTGAGGCAGAACAACACGAGATAGAAAACGAATGTTTGGGCATGGCTGTGCTTGCCATCACTCACTATGCCATGAACATGGATATGCCTCTGACCACTGCCTCCCACGATATGAGGTAATACTACAGACACACACACATACACAAAAAGCATAGAATGTAACGAAAGAAACTACTCATCACTTCTTGTCTCTCACTATCTTAATCCCACCAGCTACAAACGATTCATCCCAGAGTCGCTGAATCGCAACATAAAGCAGCGCAATTTTCTGACGCGCATCCGCATCAACAACGTCTTCAAGAAATTCCTCAATGAATTCAACCGCCGGACAGTCATGGAGAGCAACATCAAACTGTATGACCTAAAGATCAAGTACTTGGCCACTCTGGAGGGTCTGACCAGCGGTCTGGGCAGTGAGGTGCTGGAGCCCATCTCACTCAGTGTCACACAGGAAGGAGAGCCCTGCAACGGTGGTTACCATGGTAAGAATTCAGGAGAGATGAGGAAGGGTCTATGGTTTAAATTTCTTGGGAACTAGGCCACATTTCAGGCCTCAGTGTGGGCTTTTGTTTGGATGTCAGGTGGTGTGTGACTAACAACACCTGTTACTCAAATAGCAACAAACTGTCTTCTCCGAGGAGGAGTGTAAGATTGTTTCCCTTACCAGGTTATAAAAATGGAAACTGAATTTCTGAATTCTGATGGATACAGTTGAAAATACTGGAAGGTACACTTGATTAGATGAAAACTCACCAAGTCGTGTAATGAAGCAGTTGCAGCAAGGTGATTCTGCAATTCATTTTACATTTATTGATTTGGCATATGCTTTTATTTAAAGCAATGGATGGATGAGGTACAATAACCATGTCGTATTACTTCTTCATTTATTTATTTAATTTCTTAATTTTTTTTTTACTTTTTTGATTTCTGTTACCTGCTAGCCTGGTAGCTGCCAATCTTTCTGGTTGGTCTTGATAGTTTATTTTCTTCTGGGTCCACAGAAAATGGGTTAATATTTAACCCATTTGGGTTAACATTATAGGCAGCAGACAAGTGATTACATACAATACTCTAAACCTCTTCTGACAAGTAAATACAGTACTTATTGCATTTTTGCATACAAGATGTTCAATGTAATGAAGTGCTTAATATAATTTTTTTTTTTTTTTTTGCAAATAAACATTAAGTATAGGTCTGGTTATTTTATTTTTATCCATGTGAGATTAAAATAGGTACAGTACAGCTACTCTGCCACAAATTTTAGGTCATAACTTGTCTATTTTATAGTGCTAGTTTTAGTATAAATAGTTAAGGCAGCAGTTATATTTGGTGGCATGTTTACGTGTGCTGAGTACCTGTGGTGTCCCGCCCACAGTCCTCAAAAAGAGAAGTTTGTTGACATCAAATGTGCTTTTACCACTCTGAGTTTGTGCAGATGGTGAAAACCAAAAGTGAAAGGAACAAGTTGTTTACATGAAACATTAACCCATTTAATCACAGAATATGTTAGCCATCTTCATTGCCTTTCTCTTTAATTAACCAAAATATTCTCAATAATCGGTTTACAAGTATTTACGCAAAAAGATGAGTTGAGTAACCTGGTTAACAACACATTTCTGTGTAAATTAAAACAGTCAAGCTAAGATTCTTGAAGATTTTTTTAAAATCTATTCCAGGATCTATAAAGTGTCCTGTATATAAAGTATTACACATATTTGGGAAAGCGATATGGCTGCATTTGTAACTACTGCAAAACTTGTGTGACACAGTGTTTGCTGTTTTTTTTTTTTTTTTTTTTTTTTTTTTTTTTTGCTAGGTTATTACAACCAGAGCCAAGGGCAGAGTCAGATCATGGAGCCCAGCCATGACATGCAGGTCATGGTTACTGGTACCACTGGCATTTCCTGGAGGAAGAAACCTGCCACGGTAAGCGAAACTCAAGCTCAAACTCAAACTTCTTCACGTTTTCTTAACAGCATACATTTTAATTGTAACTTGGAGATACCGATGGTTGATTTTCTTATATAACTTAGGGTTTTTGCTTTTATATATTTTCAAAACAGATTTCTGTGATCTCCAAAGAGAAGGGCAAGTCAAAGAAGAACAAACTGGATGGAAAACAGAAAAGTGACAGAAAGAAAGAAGCGGATGATGGATGGGTTGTTTTCTGTGACTTCCATGAGATCACACACACTGTCGTCAAAGAGGCAACATTCACCATCTATGGGCAGGACAACAAGAGAATGGTAAGTGAAATATATAAAGCAAAAAAGCAAAGAGTCCTGAGATTGATGTGGGACCAGCTGTGTACTGCTGAGACTTTTTTTTTTTCCCCCCATCTTAATGATAACATGGAGCATTGATTTCATAGCAATATATAAACAAAATGTTTCCATTAAAAAAAATCCCAAACATGGACATGTAAAATATCTGCAACATTAACAGATAAAGTGGTGCTTCTCTTCTGTTGGTTAAAGAACCATGTTGGAGATTTTTCATGTTTGAGCCCAATAAATACAACCCGCGTACACGTTCTGTTACTGCCAGACAGTAACAAGTTGAGTTTTGTAGATATATCATGGCTCTCCTTCTTTATCCTTTTTCTAGGAGTTGCGTTTGGCTTCCAGGGCTGAGGCTCTGTCCTTTGCAGCCATTGTGGATGGATATTTCAGGCTGACAGTGGATGCCCATCACTTCCTGTGCAAGGAAGTGAAACCCGCTTCAGTTGTCCATAATATTGATAATGGCTGTCACGGACCTATCTGGTTCGTATTTACAAACTAAATATTGGTTGAGTGTGTGTGTGTTTGAGAGTCGTCGTGTTTCTGTTTCTTGACAAAAAGATGTGGTAACATTTTCTATGTCTATGCAGCAGTAAATCATTATCACCACTGTGTTGCTGCACTCAGGCAATCTAAGAGTACAGTATCTGATTACACTTTCTTCAGTAAACAAGCTGTTTTTGACCCTAAGCCGTAATTTGCTTCTCTCTTTCCCAATACAGCACACTGCCTGCTCTCACATTCTAGCTTCTTTTGTCACTTTTCTTAAGGGACTTCACAGAATTTATGGTGCAGGGTGTTTCCTAGTGTACGTTCTGTTAGCCTTTGTGCCTTTTCTGCCAAAAAAAAAATCCACAACAGCCGTATTTCTTTGTCTGACTGCCTGATCATGCTTATCTGTTGGGTTCTTCATTTCATTCAAGTTTGTATTTAAGTTTTAAATAAACCATAATGAAACCTACAGAAGCCTTCATGCCCCAGACTAATTGTCTTTGCCTCTCCTCAGTACGGAGTATGCCATCCAAAAGTTGCGCCAGGAGGGCAACAAGGAGGGCACCTACATCCTGCGCTGGAGCTGTACTGATTATCAGTACATCATCATTACTGTGGTCTGCAATGAGGTATAGCTATTTAAAACTTTACTTTATTGTTACACACAGTGAAATCAGGCGAATTCAATTTGTGCCCAGCCTTGTTGTGTATAGTCACTGCTTCAGTATGAAAAGATACAGGGGAAATTCTTATCAGTTTTAGCTGAGCTCTTGCTGTACCGGCATTCTTTTTTTCCTCATATTATCATACCAGGAAATCCTAAAAACTGTTTACTGTCATGGCAGTCTATGGGAATAAACCCTGTCGTATTATTAGGACAGACAATGACCAGCATTCCTACTGGCCTCGTTGTACTGTTGCACACACACGCACACTTACACTCAAACTCAGAAAGCCCTAAAACTGACTCTCTGTTCTAAAGTAAATATCCACTGTTAGAGAGACTTTTTATACAAGATCTGAACAAATCTAACGTTAATATGTAGTAAAAGTGACATTTGTCTGACATTTGGGTACATCTGAAGATCTTTCCCCTTTCAGCTAAGCTAAATGTTTTTGAAATTGAATTAATACGTCAAACATAGTTTACCAAATAATACTCAGTGAAGTCATTGGTTTGTGTAGTTTTAAGACTAGTTTTAAGACTGCTTGGAGTCATTACACTTAGTTTTCTTTGCATGAGTTCAGTCTCTCATCTTCTGTCTCCACAGACTGAAAGGATCTTATTTTACTGCACATTTAATTTAATTCCTTATTGCCCCATTCCCTCATACATCTTGCATGTGTTTTTCCTAACTCTCCTTTTCTTCCCATTGCTTCTCTTTTTTTCAAATCCAAATGGACCTGAAGGAGCCTTGTCCTGTGCCTCAGTATAAGAACTTCCAGATTGAAGTGACCTCTGATGGGTACTGCCTGTACGGCACTGAGATTTTGCGACCCAGCCTTTGGGAGCTGCTGGAGCACCTGGAGGGCCAGAGTCTTCGCACCGATAACCTCTGTTTCAAGTTGCTCCATTGCTGCCCTCCACAGCCGAGAGGTAAACCTAATTCAGCTACAGACAAGGAGTACAACAGACATGGAGAACTAGACAACAGTATCCAAATAAAGAGAAACATATGAGAATAACACCACATATTCTAAGGATGCAAACATGAGGCAGGACTTATGAGTTTACATACATATCAGGCAAAACTATATCTTTGTCAGTGATACAAATATCCATGTGACAGCCAATGTATAACACAATTTTATCCCACGTTCTGCAGTAGCAACTGTTCTTTATTCTTTTCCTATTGACCCCTCACCAGGGTAAAAGGAACAAAAAATATACAGATAACCAGCAAACAAAACATAGAAACTGAAACTCTGCACAATTAAAAAAAAAAAAGCACAATATTTTCTTAATAAACTTAACCAAATTAGACAAAACTTTGACATTTTTTGTGCCCATCAACACCTTAATTTTATAAATAGTGGGGTTAACTCTAAAATAACTTCTAATCAATTTGTTTCTATCCTCATCAAAAAAAGAACATATAAGCACATAGTGAAACTCGTTTCCTTGGTCACCAGTCAAACAAAGGGTACATGGTTTGAGTGTATTTTCAAATACATATATGCGCTCAGAAACAGGTAAATTATGACTCCCATACCAATATTTAGACATATAAATTCTTTCAACTGGGCTCAACACAATAAGATATCTCTCAAAACCAAAATCAACTTTAAACAATCTGTAAATGTCACACAACAATTTGTCATGTCATCTCTGTAAATCCATATCTTTTAGTCTGAGACAATCATAAGCTTTATATATTCAGGATTAAGGCTTCCAGTAGCCCACATTCATCAAGAATATTCTTAACTTTAAGAACCCATTTAGACTCACAAATACCATTGTCATAGCATTTCTTAAATAAGCCAAACGTAATATATGAGATCCTCTTAGTACTGTCACTTACTAGATGTACCCAGAAATTTATCATTCGCATATTTACCTTTCTGCCTAACATATATCTGCCTAGCTCGTCATAAACAATACAGTTTGCAGTACGTTTGTTCACATGTAACAATCGTTTCAAAAATGTCCTATAAAACATTTCAATTTGGTCTAATTTATGAAACCCCCAGACCTCACTTCCATACAAAAGAACTGGAACTATTAACTGACCATATAATTCACACTGTGTGTCAATAGGTAGTTGCTCTTGTAGTAGGTGTTACTTATAGATACACAAATTCTGAGGAATTACACATGCAAAGATTTAAATTACTAATGGTTACATAAGTCTTTGCAGTTTCTGATGGTTGTAAAGTACTTGGAAGAAGCAGCAAGAAATACTGTGTGTGTGTGTGTGTGTGTGTGTGTGTGTCTTGTTGACTGAGTTTAAGGGNGCAAGAAATACTGTGTGTGTGTGTGTGTGTGTGTGTGTGTCTTGTTGACTGAGTTTAAGGGAGGCGTAGCACAATGTGTCTGTGTGAAACGGTGACAGAGGAAGAGAGAGTTGTAAATGTGGGTTTCCGGAGTCAAACTAGATCTCTTCTGTTTACTTCACACAGGCAAAGGTGGAGCCATGTGTTTATGTTTGGATGTGTCTGGCTGTTTGGTGTTGATTAATGTCATAATGCCTGAATGCTTTTAGGACTATATCTGCTTTTGAGGAACATAAAAGACTGGAGTGCTGTCTTCTTTCACCTTTTGAATTATTTATTATATTTTACACAACCTCCAACCTTAAATAGTCACACTATAACAATGCTGTTGATCTTATCCTCATGATATAGAGTTTATAATGTCCATTGTTTTGGTTATTACATCGTGAAAATTGTTTGTGCTTGTGTTACTAGAGTTGTTGGAAAGAATTAATGGGAGGCAATGTCATGTATTTTGATCAGTCTTAAACAGATAATGCATTATAACCCACGATTGTTATTCTAGGTGCAACCATTGTTTGGGGTTACGTGAACATACCGACTGCATGTTATGAAAATGTGCACTATACACGCATTTAGAGCACTGGCATGTTGTTTGATGCTGATGGAGTGCATGTGCTTTTTTCTAAAAACCACAGCGTGTGTGTGGGTTTTGTCACAACATAATTTCTGACACACACACACAGACACGTTTTCACTTTGTCCTCCCACATAGATCCGTACATACAAAAAATAAAGTGAATCAGTATGGTAACCTGACCTGAATAGCTGTTCACATCATTGCCACTTTGATGTAATTGTTGAGTGGTTGTTTACCACATGTAAACACTTTGCTCTCATGCTGAATTGCCATGTGTGTATGAAGGTGTCTGTATATCTGCCAGAGATATCTGATATCTGTATATCAGTCTTGAAAAGACTGACTTGAAAAGTTTGTGTTGTATTAACACATAACATTAAGCAGACACGTGGATTTCTACAAGTTGATATTAATACCACAGGGAAATTAATACAAATACAAACCAGCGGATGCCTGCAGGATAAAAAAAATATGAGATCAGGTCTCAGAAACATGCTTGGGTTTGGTAATCCACCAAATGCAGATCACACTTAAAAATCAGTCCACTACTTTAC
This sequence comes from Lucifuga dentata, assembly GCA_014773175.1. Classification (NCBI taxonomy): domain Eukaryota; kingdom Metazoa; phylum Chordata; class Actinopteri; order Ophidiiformes; family Bythitidae; genus Lucifuga; species Lucifuga dentata. The sequence goes on along the minus strand of VXCM01002164.1, from coordinate 57,624 downwards.
TCTGCAGCAATAATATAACTTTGACAACATCACACACTATTAAAAACAAGAAACTACACAGCGTCATGCTAAATAAGCAGCATGATAATTTAAGCTCATTCATAAAGCTTTCCTTATTTAATCAACACATTGTTGTCCCATTACCAACAAGTTGCTGTAAGAGGTGTCTCAGGTTAAAGCCAATGAAGATTGGTGTGTTAATTTACCACCTAACTGAAACAAGTCTTTATTTTTGCATGATGGTGTGTATGAACAGCTTCTTCAACATTAAGGAAATACTGTAATAACGCCTCGTTCAAGGCAAATGTTTAAAGATACAGGTAATGTGTTGAATGAGGAAACATGGTTGTGTTTGTGTGACAATATTTGCCCTGATCAACACGCTCAGTCTGGTGCTGTGTTTGATGAATTACTGCTAACGTTTGCTGTTGTGTATTTCCTGACTAGCAGGTTTGAGTGTCTGCAGGTTTATTTTTACAGTGAAAACTCTAAAAACATACATATGCTTTGGAAAATGCGCAACATTAAAATGGAAGAAGGTGCATTTTATAGACAAAAATCATCAATAAAGTTATATAATTGAGTTATAGTTAATTAAAACATATACGAAACCACTGATCTGGACCCTAAAGTATGTTTGTTTTGTTGCAGAGGTTTCTAACCTGCTGGTGATGACTAAAGACAGAGCACCTGTACTGCAGAGACCCATACAGGAGAGCCAGCTCAGCTTCCATCGCATTCTCAAGGAGGAGATCGAACAGGTAAACCACTTGCCTTCATTCAGTCCGTCTCTTTGTCATGTTATGATAGAAAATGCGATGAAACAGGATGTCTCTATTTTCACAATTAGACGTAGCTCCAATGCTGGCTGTAAAGCTTTTCTGTAAGACTGTGTTTTCTAACCTCCCTGCTGTGTTTCAGGGGGAGCACCTCGGTCTGGGGACAAAAACCAACATCTACTTGGGCAGTCTAAGGGTGAAGAGTGAGGAAGAAGAGGATGCAGGTTACTCATCCTTCCAGGAAGTCAAGGTGGTCCTGAAGGTGCTGGGTTCTAGACACAGAGACATCTCCCTGGTGAGACACATTACATCCATTACTTAACCTTATTGTCATGCAAATTCATACAGGAAGCTTCTTCTGAATCTCATCAGATAATATAAGGGAATATATGGAGTAAGTACACTGTTTGTGTCTTGTGTGTATGAAGTAGTCTTTGTCTCTGTTGATAGGCTTTCTTTGAGACAGCAAGTATGATGCGGCAGGTGTCTCACAAACACATAGTGCTGCTCTATGGAGTGTGTGTCCGCAACCTGGAGAGTAAGTGAAGTTTAAGGACTGCACTGTGGTGGGTGTGGGTGTGGGGTTGTGCTTTATCTTTTAATCACTGTTTTTTGCGGAACAGATATCATGGTGGAGGAGTTTTTCCCACTGGGACCACTGGACCAGTTTATGAGGCGACAGCAGAGCCCACTCAGCACTCCATGGAAGTTCCAGGTGGCCAAACAACTGGCCTCAGCTCTCAGCTATTTGGTGAGAAAGGCAGATGACACACACACACACACACACACTCACTCACATATACACTTTTCGCATGTGAGCATAACTCCTATATGCATTCAAGGAATTACCTATTCAATAACAGGTCCATTTCATCAATATTACTTCAAAATATGGCTTTCAGATTTATAACAAATAGATCTGTATTTGGTGTGTGTGTGTGTGTGTGTGTGTGTAGGAGGACAAAAAGCTGGTCCACGGGTTTGTATGTGCTAAAAACATCCTGTTGGCCAGGGACGGACTGGGCATAGACGAGGGAGGGCCTTTCATCAAGCTCAGCGATCCAGGAATACCTATCACTGTACTCAGCAGAGAGGGTGAGTCAAAAATAAACATTTTGTAAGCTTAGCAAAATGAAAATCAAGGTTGAAATCTAAAAAGTTCAAACTTGTTTGGATCTAAAAGTGACCAGAATAAAATATAAATAGTGATGGATTGTTAAAATTGCCATTTTATGGAAGTCCTGGATGTGGAGAGAGCAAGAAATGTGGAACATGATGACATTCATGCGTGTAAAGAAATGAATGTCTCTTCCTAAATATGAAGTAAAACTCCATTCTAACTTTCAGTTTCTTCACCTCATCTGCTGTAAATGAAAGTAAAACCAAAACAAGGACAAAAGTAATGACAGTGTATGAGAACACAAAAAGAGAACTAAAATAAACTGAAAAATTAAAACTAAATTAATTCCAGACACACTCATTAAAAGCGAAATCTAAAAATTAAAGCCGAAATAAAGCTCGTCTCAGACATGCACACGACTGTTTTTTTTTTTTTTTTTNTTTTTTTTTTTTTTTTTTTGTTTTTTTTTAGAAACAGAGATGCACACTTAAACACTCAAGCTGATCTGTTGAGACCTGATCATGTGTTTGTCTCCAGCTTGATTTTTACCCACATCAAGTCATAAAAAGAATTCAGGATGTGCCCTTTTGCCCTTTCTCACACACACACACACACACACACACACACACAGAGATTTCTGCTCAAGAAGAGGCTGTCAGTAATGGGAATCAAACTTGTCACGTAACTAATATGTACAGTGCTGAGCACACGTCCCCTGTGGACTGTAATTGGGTTTACAAAAGCTGGATCTGGGTTCTGGGAAGACGACACATCAAGGTCATTTCTCAGATTCCACAATTCCCCTCAAATGGGTGCCTCATGTTTCCTCTTGTCTACTGGAGCTACACGTTGTGTGATATAATGCAGCGTGGATATATGGATGGATGGGTAAACCACAGAACAGACTGGAAATGTTTTTCTACTAATGTCCAGCGCTGAACACCCCTGGGAGCACTCCTCCTTCCCTTTGTGTTCCCAGAACGCCATCACTTTACATTTTCTCTCTCCATCACGTTTCCTATCAACCAGTATTCCAATTACAGCTCAGCGGACGTAGATTTGATTTGAAAGCATAGTGGCTATCTATAAACAGGGAACTCCCTTCATCTTCCTCTGAGGTCTCTTTTGCTCTGACCCTGTCCATCCAGCCATCTATCCATCCATCCATCCATCCATGCATGCATCCATCCATTCCTTCCTTTCTTTCTTTCCCCTCCCTCTGTTCGGCCCTCTCCCTCTTTCCCTTTAGTCAATCATCCTGTATTCCAGTCAGAGCTGCTTGTACTTAATAATACCCCTCCCCCCTACCCCGATGATATGGATTTGTGGAGCCACTTCGCCAAACAGGCAACCACAGAGGTCAGCTAATCAGCTAACCTGTCTTCCAGTCAAAGCAGGATATTTCAGCCAGCTGATGCCAAGGCCTTTTAGGTTTAGCGAAGTCACGTCAGTCAGCCATTAAGTCAGCGACCCGCCCAGTCAAACCGTCTTCTAGTTCGAGCAGTTTGAGCACATTGCTGTGAGTTCCAGTTAGGTGGAGCTTGATGAAAAGATCCTGGCTCAGATCCACCCCAACCATCAATTCCAGGCAATGTGGGGTTTTTTTAACCAATTGTTTTTAGCATACAGATCACGTAAGCATTCATCCAAATTGATCTGACATATAAAATGGCCTTTCGTTGTGTGCTGCAAGTAAATTAGAAACAGCTCATGAGGAAACAGAAATACGGGTATGTGTATTTGTTGGCGTGCAGCAAGGGAGCCAGGGTGAGAATTGTTACCTGTCTTCATGTGGTGGCATCAAACTTACAAAAAAATGACATTTCAGAACATTTAAGTGTTTTTTTTTTTTTTTTTTTTTTACAAATTAGGGTTTGTGTTTATTGAGCAACATTAACAGGAAGTATAAAGTTGCCATTTATTTAATACACATTTAATACATTTAATACACATCCCACAATCATCTCCTGAATTTTATGAAGACACTAACAAATCTGTAGTTATTTGACTTTCTGATCATCTTTGCTAATCTTCCTCGCCTCCACAGAGTGTGTCCATCGTATCCCGTGGATCGCTCCGGAGTGCGTGAAGAGTGTGGCTAACCTGAGCGTCGCAGCTGACAAATGGGGCTTTGGTACCACCCTATGGGAGATCTGCTACAATGGAGAGGTCCCACTCAAAGACAAGAAGCTCACTGAGGTAGTGGGCAGATCGAAGAACTGCGTATTAACATGACAATATATTATCAATCTACAGTTAACTGCAAAATTGAGTTGTACTTGTCTTTGCCTTCGGATCATGTATCTCTGTTGTGTCTCTGTGTCCCTATGCTGAGCAGAAGGAGAGGTTCTATGAAACAGGCTCTCATCTGCCTACTCCAAACTGCAGAGAGCTGGCTGAGCTGATGATGCACTGCATGAACTACGACTCCAAGAAGAGACCCTTTTTCAGGGCTATCGTCAGGGACATAGACATGTTAGAGGAAAAGAGTATGTGTGTATAATGTGTATTATATACAGTATGTACTGTATACCTGGTCGATGATGTGTACACGAGGGAAAAGCTCAGGCAACAAATCACAGGGTGACGGTAGCTGTGAATATGTTGTGAATGTTTCAGCTCTCACCTAGGAGCGGCCGAGTTAGCAGTGCAGAGAGAGAGAGAGAGAGTGAGTTGTTTACTTGGCCTTGATATTTGTGAGGAAGTTCACTGGGTTCATGATCACTGATCTACCCCCAAGTTGGGCCCCATGGCAACATTAAGTACTCACCCTGTTCTTCCACCTGCTGGTCAGCATTGGGTACTGCACTCACAATTCCATTAACCTTCATATTATCAAATTAGAGCACTGTCAAATACCTCCTGCAATCCACAAATGGCTGCTCTTATAAATGGCGTGCTGACACAGAATGAGTGAGTTAGATGAGGATAAAACGTAGAAAACACTTCCACTCACAGTAGTGTGCAGATGTAGAAGAAAAACCATGCTCAACCCAGAATTTGTAATATATGTGTTTCTCTCCTTTGCTCTCAGACCCGTCTATCAAGCCTCAGCCTACAGCAGAGGTGGACCCCACAATGTTTGAAAAGAGATTCCTGAAGTGGATCAGAGACCTGGGAGAGGTACGGCCATTCTTGATGTTGTCTGTGCTGATCTGTTAAGCTAGTATGACTCAACCTTTCAGTCTATAACTTCTTGGATGCTTATTCTGTGCTTCATATTAGCTTGTTACTGTTAAGTGTGTGTGTGTTATGATTATTCTTACGGTGCTGCAGACTCTTAAAATGGGCTGAAGGGATTTAAAAAGGTGGATATTATTATCTATACACCAAAGATTTTGTGAGCAAACAGAGGTAGAGCAGTATCAGACAGGAAGGTTTTTTTTTGGCATGCATATCCAGTAATTTCACGTTCATGTGATCCTTGTGTAGGGCCACTTTGGTAAGGTTGAGTTGTGTCGCTACGATCCTTGGGGGGATAAAACAGGGGAGCTGGTGGCAGTAAAGTCACTGAAGCCTGAGAACCGAGAGGAGCAGAGCAACAACCTCATGAAGGAGATTGACATCCTCAAGGCTCTCTACCATGAAAACATTGTCAAATACAAGGGCATTTGCCAGGAAGAAGGTAAGATGGAAAGAACGCTGAAGCATAACATATATCAAGATGAAGACACACACTCAGAAAGTTAAATGCATGCTCTCATTGACCTTACTTTGGACATAACATTCCATTACTTCTGTGTTTATTCTTTCAAAGTTGTTCTCCCTTTTGTTGATTTTACAAGACTAAAAGCTTCCTGCTGGGAGGTGTAATAATGTGAGATTTGAGTTTTTTTGTGGCGTATTTTATCTTAATGACTTCTCAAGTGTAATGACGATTCCACACTGCTAATAAATTATTCTTGGTTTGTGACTGCTTTTGAGTGTGTTTGTGTGGAAATGTGTTTGTAGGTGGTCAGGCCATTAAGCTGATCATGGAGTACCTTCCCTCCGGCAGTTTGAAGGAGTATCTGCCCAGGAACAAAAGCAGGACCAACCTCAACACCCTGCTCAGCTACGCTATCCAGATATGCAAGGTAACAGAGACAAAGCGATACCGGAACCTATTCCAATACGCCGTTTTAATTCCTGCTGATCCCGATACAATAAATGTTCCAATTTCACAAAAGCTCAACTCTTACATTTCAGTTATGATCCAAAAAAACCCCCAATCCAACAGCTACATTTCAGTTATTCAGCACTGTGACTGATGTCCCTGTCGTTCTTAGGGAATGGTTTATTTGGGATCTCAAAATTACATCCACCGGGACCTGGCTGCCCGAAACGTGCTGGTGAAGAACGAGAGGACAGTTAAGATCGGAGATTTCGGCCTCACCAAGAGCATCAAGGAAAATGAGGGCTATTACACTGTCAAGGACGACCATGACAGCCCTGTTTTCTGGTGAGAAAAGAGGAGGGAACAGCCATTTTGGATATTGGGAAGGGGATAGTAAATGAAAAAGAAAGGATGAGAGGAGAGGGACATGTTTTGGGATCAAAGTACGATTCATCAGAAAAAATCATTTAATTGAAATTTTCTATGAATATTGCAACATGTTGCGCATCTGAAGGGTTAGGCTTATTAACGTGTCATATGCAGTGTTGATATTTTAAGATGGATTTGATGTGCTTGTGTCTGTTTTGTGCATCTCAGGTACGCTCCAGAGTGTCTGACACACTGTAAGTTCTACCTGGCATCAGACGTGTGGTCCTTTGGCGTGACGATGTACGAACTCATCACCTACTGTGATCACTCCTCCAGCCCCATGATGGTCCGTACCCACGCTGCTCCTCCTCCATCTTCTCTAACACGCAGACATTTTAGAAATACTTGGATAATACAGTATTACACATCTCTTACAGACATAAAGACTTTAGCACAGAATTTTAATGTTAAAAAAAGAGCTTCACATGCAGAGGGATTTGTCTGAGGCAGATGGTGTTTTTTTTGTGAAAGCAGCAGATAATACATTTGACCAGAAGCTTTGTTCAAACTGCAGCTTATGCCAAAACTCCGAGCATTGTTCCTTTATTTACATGAAGCTTTTATCTGTCGCTGCTACGGCAACACCTGAAAAGCTACACGTCAGCTATTCAGCTGAACTGTGACTGAAAAAAAAAAATCACAGTAACTACAACAGCATCATGGTAATTAAGCGCTGTGATGTCTGAAGCACATTCTAAAAATGCCTTTTGTTCCTTAAATGCAGCCACTATGTTAGCAGTTGTACGGAAACATGTTTTACAAATATGCCCACATCATTCAATTATTGATATATTTAAACAACTACATTTGCTTGTACTTTTATAATGTAAAATATATTTTACTGCCGAGGTGCCACAGTATTTGTGCATAAAAGAGCCTAATAACTTGCTGCTTTAATTCAGTTGGATAGAGCGACACTTTCTTTCCACACACGAAATGACAAACTGGCAGAACGCGTGTGAAAGCAGCACAAAGGGCTCTAAAAGGTGTGAACGATGCTGCAAGAATTAAACCCAACAATGTTAAGAGTTCCATCTGTGAGAGGAGCTACCGTGCAGAATGCTTGATATTTTTTCCAGTTCCAGAACTTGTTGTAACCTGTTTGTCCTCACCCACACAGCTCTTCCTCAACATGATTGGTCGAACCCAAGGTCAGATGACCGTCATCCGATTGGTTAAGGTGCTGGCAGAGGGGAAGAGGTTGCCGCGTCCCGAAAGCTGTCCTGAGCCCGTAAGCCTGAGCCCTGCTCATTCCTAACAGAATCTGAGTTTGTTGTAGGGACACAATAAGGGACATAACTTGGATTTTTAGTCTTTATTTATAAAAAGGAAACAGTGTAAAGATATAAGGAGGGCATTTGTCTTGGCATAGGTGTAATGTCTTTGTGTAGAAAAGGGAAGGGGGCGTCTGACTCTCACCAGCCTGATGCTGAGGAGATGATGGCTGCCTTAGCAACTTCTATGAACTTCTATAACTAAAATCCCTCAGCATTGTGTGGAGTTGCAAGGAATGCCTCCAGATTAGAGTTTTCTGTGCTGGGCTCAGAATTTATCAATCAGTCCTTGTACAGTAAATGTGCAGCTGAACACAGATGCTATTTATCCACACATACGGCGCAATTCCAGTTATATGACATGCTACATACACTATTTGATATTGTTTGACTTCCATGTATTTTTTTTTGTCAAGTTGTATTCGGTCGGATTGCTCTGCATGGAGGCTGATGATGTTTCTGCGTTTCAGGTTTACGAGCTGATGCAGCGCTGCTGGGAGCACAGCCCCGAACGCAGAATCTCCTTCAAGCAACTGACTGAAGAGTTGACCAGCTTGCAGCAGCACGAACCACAACCCAACTACCTTTGAACTTCTGACTTGTCGGAGGCTCTGGGATGAGGGGAACCTTGCGTGCAGAATTGGGTGCTGACTCCAGCGACCTGAACCACGAGAGACAAATTTCACACATGGCCATGTTCCGTCACACAAGCGTATCAACCTTCCATATCCACGGCAGAAAGACTTGTAACCGTCATCCACGATCTTTTTAGTCTGTCATATTTTTTGTTTTTTAATGGTTTCATGCTTTTCTCTCAGATTTCTGATTTTATTTTATGTAGTCATGCTTAGTTCTAAAAACTACATACAAGATGTCAGTCAGTAAAATCATGTAGCTTTAGCCTAATGCTAAATTGTGATCTTGTTTCTAAAAAAAACAAAACAAAACAAAACCGAAAGAAGCTAACCCTACTCGCTTGTTCTGCAGACTCGCGTGCTTGATGTTGCTCTCATTTCGGAAACAGATTCAAGCAAAAAAGTGGATACAGAACGAGGAACAGTTAAACACGCATACCCTGCGTGGCTGAACGTGTGGCGTCTCAGATCTCCACGAAGACTCGTTTTTATGACATCCACAGAGAGCAACAATGGATGAAACGCAGACGTCACCATGAACACCCAACGTGTGCTTTCAGTCTTTTGTGCCATTGCTGATTCTTTCATGGACTCGGCTGTTGAGGAACCAAGAGGCACATGGAAAGATCTGTCACGCAGGTTTTTACTTTAAATTTGGTTTTTCTGTTTGTTTCCTGCCGTCAGTGAGACCGATCACTAAACTACAAATTAATCAGTCAGGTTTGTTCTTTTTCTGTTTCAGAATTAGCCAGAATCACAATATTTCTGTTTTATTTTACTGTTAATTTTTCTATAATCACTTTTCTTGTATTTTATGTCTTCAGGTAACAATGAAATTATTACATTTCCTCCAATTCACGGTGTAAATCCAACCTTAAAGTCCCACTGCAGTGAAAATCTTTGTTTAGAAATTTTGCAACAATATTAAATTGTTAAAATCAATGTTCAGTAATCTAAACTTATTTATCAAAATCTGTATTTAACCTAAAGTCTGAAGAAATTGCAGACGACTTAAACTGAAGATTTCAGGTGAGTTTTGTGTCATCCTGAAAGCTAAAGCCCCACTCCCTCCGTATATAAAGCCCCAGAGGATCCAGAGGGGTTACATGAACTAACCACACACACACTTATCCAGTGTTTTTGCACTTTTGCTCACTTGTGATGTCATGATTCCCATTTCACTTCCTGCTATTTTCTGGTTCCAACAGGGAACCGACTTTTTTTTTTGCTCCGAATCAATTTTATTTTTTTTGTTCAAAATGCTCAGAACGGTTCTAAATTAGGTTCACAAACCAGAACAGAACAGAATCCATTCCATTTCCCGCTGCTAACCAGAGTAACGAAACCTTATCCGAGCTTCTTGTGCCTGCTAACGGAGCCATCATTGCTGGTAGTCGTCTCTAATTTCTTGACGGAGGCTACAAAATTCATTGTCAGTCAGATTATAATTCAACTGACGTGTGCTTTAGTGGATTTTCACTGAGGATTAGAGGAAAGTTGGAAAAACAATCAAATTATACTGATTGATGTTTTTTGTGAGGAAGAAAATACTGCAGATAGATAATGTTGTAAATGGATTTACAATGTGTGCAGCAGAGTTTAAAGGTTTACAGGAGAACCTGGTTTGTAATGGACCTTTTTAAGGGACCTTTATTTAGAGATAAAGGTCAGTACCTGTGAGAGACACAGGGCGCTATAACTTCACTTATCTTCTCTAGCATATTATGCATTTGTTGAAGTCTATGAGCCACAAATACTTCATGTAATGCCTGTATACTATACATATACTGCAAGAAAAATGTCAAATGTGTTTATTTTGAGCCAACTGTAGTTTTTTGTTGGATTGTTTATGGAAGAAAAAACAAAGTGTTTGGCGCTGGAAAGGTTAACGTGGCATTTTTAGCTTCATTTGTCATGAAATGTATATGTATAATTTCTTTAAATGACATGAAAGTTTCAATTATGTCTGCATTTTTATTTTTAATTCAAAAATGTCGATCTTTAAAAAGTATATCTACTATGTATGTTGGTGATTTGAGCAGAGGGTTTTTTCTTTTTTACATTTACATGTCTGTAGCCAAAATCCTGTTTAGTCACATGATCACGTCTATAACCAATCATTTCTGCTCATTGTGATTTTTTTTTTTTTTTTNAAAAAAAAAAAAAAAAAAAAAGGACCCGCTTAAGCTTCAGTCCACATTTTATTTAGGAATGTAAAAGACAGTTCCTTCTGCTCAAAATTAGAGAAAAGATATATATATTTTTCAAAAGAGTAAGACAAAAAGTATGAATTGTGGAAGGAAAAGTATCCATAAATACACAATGAAAAAATAAATAAAATCAATGTTTGTTTGCTGAAATATTATTAACTACTGAAAACAGTTTGTTCTATATATTACAGTGGTAAGTATGCATGCTAAAATTGCTCCTAGAAATACATTATTCACAAAACAATATCAAGGTCGGTGTGATATAAAATATTGCAAAATCTACAGTATATTTCAGGTCAGAAAAAAATCCACATAATTTAAAATCAAACAAAGCAATAAACACAGCAAACCCATAACTATCGAAAGCCGTTAGAATGTTCTACAAAATCAGAAATATTTCAGTATTGCAAAGCTTTGTGATAAACAAACGCGCACAAAATCATTCACTACTGCAAGTCCAGTCTCACTGCAGCGCTTGTGTGTAATATGCAGTGTAACGTACAGACGTGACGCTCAGACAAGTTCACACAGGAAATCTGCAAAATCACAAATAACTTTTTCCTCTCCCTGCGCAACTGTGGTTCGCTCACTTTCTCGCAACAGTAGTAATTAAAATGAAAAATTTCCGTAGATTTCAATTACTTTGATTCTGCAGAAATTTCCAATCATCTGGCATACCACCAATAGTACATGCAGCACAATTTGAGAACCACTGATCTAAAACCAAAATTGATTGATTTTCCTAAGACAAACGTTTTTAGACATTTTTAACTTGATTTATTTTGGTCTGAACAAAAATTAACATCTTATTTGGGACTTATTCTTAAATTTATAAATAATCGGCACAATTGCGATTTTCACTGTTTAATTACTTGAATGTTGCACCACAAGAGATCGAGGCCAATGTAATTTAAATCTGAATATTAGCGCTTGTCTAAATTCAGATTCTAATGTCCTCTTCAGGCAAAATGTAGGTACTAACGGACTTTATGGCCTCTGTAAAAATGATTGAGTTTAACCAAAGGAAGACTGTACGGTAAGTTGGGATTTGTCTAAAAAGGTTTTCATGGCTGCATGAAAACCGTCCAAATATGTCACAGCTACGTGTTAAACGTGAACAATTTCTCAGTCTGAGCGAGAAACACAATACCATGAAACACATCAAGTCAAATCCAGTTAGACAGCAGGTAAATGGATAAAGAGGAGATGGATGAGGAAGAAAACTGTATGAGGCTTAAGAGGAGTCATGCAGGAATTTATTGCCCTTAGTTGAATGTTTTGTCAAAAATTAAAGGACCATACCAACCATTTTGCATGTTTGAGCCAAATATATTCAAGTTTCATACACTCAACATTAGATGACAGTGACAATTATGATTACAAATACAAGTATGACAATCATTTCCCAAAGCATACTACTGGAATGATGAATTAAAATTTTTTTTCTTGGTTTCAGTTCATTCTGGTACACTATTAAAATCAACTTGTTGATACTTGAAACGTTCTAGGGATAGGTAATCCATCATCGTGAACAAGACGTGCATTCAGGTTTTTTTTAGAAGTTACATAATTTTTGTGTTTAAGTGCAATATAAAGCTCAGAGTTATCTGAAAATGCACCGGGGAATACAGTCCCAAAGAAGACCTGCATTTATCAAAAAATTTAAACTACCATGACTTCATAAGGAACTGTGTAACTATTAGCAGGCAAAACATCGATTTTTAAGGTGGGTGTATTGCTTGAATATTTGATTTTGAAAGATTAAGAGATTTTGCAAAACATCAGGAAAGCTGAAATACAGTTTTATTCTTTGGTTGTCTGTAATGTTACGTGTATGAAAATTAAATATATTAGGCTCAACATGCAAAATGAACGGTATGGTCCTTTAACGAGCGTACATACACACCTACCTACACACACAACTTCTCCATTACTGACTCGATGAACATCATGCAAACATCACAAACATCCTGTTTACACTGACTGAGCAGTGAGCACAAACTCTCTGTTAATAACTGATATCAGGATATTGAGGTGTGTGTACGCATGATCTTATCTTACCTGCTATTGGTTTTCACAGTGTGTGAGCCTGGTTGCCATGACAATATTCTGCTCAGCGATACACAATCAGATAGTTACGAGCAGAATACAAAGACGCATAGAAAAGAGCCTTGTGAGCGGTTCTGCCAGCTTCGAATCCCGTGAAAACATTTATGAAACATACATCCAACATTCTACAGCAGCTGGAGCCTTAATTATTGCCGCAATATTAAAATACCAAGCCCTCTTCACCAATATTTACGATCATGAAAACATATGCAGGCCTATTTGACAATGCGTAAAGACTCATTTTTCATTGAGTGTTAGGAAAGAATCCAGCGTCAGAGGAGATCCAGCTCTGGAAGAAATCTACGCGATGATTTTGCTTCTTTTTTTTTTTCTGGCTCCCCTAAAATGTAGGTGAGGATAATCACCAGCGAACACAACCAAGTTAAAAACAAATGCCAGATGAGCAAAAAAAAAAAAAAAAAAAAAATGCCCAGAATCCTCAAGATTTTTGCTTGTGAAAATCACAGACCAGCTTCAAATGAGGAAAAGCAAAACCTTTAGGATCTAACGGCGAATGACAACAGAAGAAAGGAATCGAATGAAACCCTAAAGGCTCTGACACAAATTTGGGCTTAAACGGATACAGTTTGTTTCAATATCAATCAATGACTTGAACTGCCTTAGAAATTATTACAAATACTGAGACTGAAAGAAATTCAAAGGCATGAATGTTTTCATTCATTTAGTAAAATAGGTTCGCCAAAGAGCTGGGAAATGTCCATTATATGACATCGTCTTTTCTGTATTACACTGCAGTATGTACACCAGCTGAAAAAGGTCCAAAGTGACGTTTTCATTCATTGGCTGTTAAAATGAGACTTAAGGAAGTTGTTGTATGTCACCAAAACGAAGAGATTTGATTGGTTCAGGCCCTTTTTCCTGATGTGCCCCTACGCTTGGGACTGAAATGGCTGACACTTCCTACAGTTATAGCATACTGACACGCATAAACAGAAACACACACACACACACACACACACACACACACACACACACACACACATGCACTCAAAGTCACAGCAAAGAGGTATAAAGAGAAACCTGGGCAATAAAAGAAAGGGAAGCAGGAAATAAAGACATTGGTGAGAGTGACGAATCAAACGTGAGACACAATTTCTCCTTTAAAAGGAGGGAGAGAGAGAGAGAGAGAGAGAGAGAGAGAGAGAGACCTGACTAAAGACCAGACCAAAGACAATATACAAGTAGCCTGGCTAGAAATACAAAAGCAGCCTATAGATATATACGGTAGTTTCATTACATTAGAAAAAATGTACAGAATAATATTTGTTAAATACATTTGACACATTGAGAAACAATAGTTTTAAGTTAAAGATTTAAGGCTTGAACAGGACAAAAGCAACACTGAGTTATGTTTGTGTATTGCGTGTGTGTGTGCATGTTTGTGTGTTTTCTTATGTGCCAACATCACAGAGCACTATGGCTTACTTTCACTTGAGCCATTTCCACCCCAAATTCAGTCAGACTCCACATGCACCGCAGGGATGTGAAACGGCAGCCGTAAAAAAAGGCCACTAGGGGGAACTGTGCCATCCGCTGATACCGTTCGGGAACTCCTCTCTAAGCTTTAGGCTTTAGGGTGGTTTGGTCCTTACTAGAGCCGCTTCCTCTTAAAGTAGTCAGCATACTGTCCACCCAGGCCCTGGGAGTGCTGCCCGATGTAGGCACCTTCTGATGATGTCACTTCCTGTACCGCCAACTGAGGGTACTCTCTTTTGTGGCCCCTTGTCTGGTTCTAGGAAATAGAAATGAAAAGAGGAGTGGAGTTAGAGGATAGGAAAGAGTGAGTAATAGCAATACTTAAAGTCCAGAGCCTTAATGTGACTATGAAAATTTGAGCTAAATCCTAGTATGAATGGTTTGTCTACAGGTGAATATACATCTAATTGTTTATATTGGACAAAATTTGGGTGAAAAGTTTAAGTATCTGACACAGTGATGCAAATTATTATTATTATTTTTAAATATCAAGATATTTTGATGGATTTACGTTCACGCATTGCTGAAAATTGCCAAACTGGGGTTGGAAAATCTAATTTTTCAAAGTTTCATATTGTTAGTACTTCTGCTTTCATTCCATTTTCCCAGCAGAAAATGTAAACTTCTGAGTCCAGGCTTTCTGATATGAAGCATACTCCTGACATTAGAGAATACCAAAGTATTGGTAATGCAGCAAATGATCCAAGGGCCCAGTGTGCTCATTATTATGTTGATCGCAAGCTTGGTGAAAAGTGAGAACTACAGAGTGAATTTGACAACAAAGTAATCATCTTTTGTGTGTTTTACTTGGAGCGAACAATCTATAAGGTTTAACCTCCAATGAGGGACGAGCTAGAGAGGCTGTCTGTGCAAACAAATGTAAATCTGTGTAGAGATGTGGCTTAATGCAGTTTACTTCAATCGTTTCTCGTCATCCCTCCCTCTCTCCGTCTCTTAATAGTTTTTGCAGCCTTGAGCCATGAACACTAACTTAAACTGTAGCTCTGCTGCCACATTGGAAAAAACAATCACGCAACGCAGTGCTGCTCCATTTTCTCCACAGGCTACAGGCTATATGGAGCAGTTTGCAGTTTTTCCCTGCTTGGCTCGCTCAACCTTTAAAACAGTGTGTGTTTTCTTCACTCACATAGTAGTAGGCATTCCAGTCAGTGGCGGCGGCGTGCGTGACAGGGCTTGGAGTGGCCGCTGCTGGGTGGGGTGCCCCGAGGAAGCCGGGCATTAAGGGCAAGGTGCTGTAGGCAGGGAGTACAGCAGCAGCTGGTAGAACAGCCTGGGGAGGAGCCGGTCCGTTACTGACTGCATGCAGAGAGACTCCTAAAGTCTTACACACATCTACGTCCTGTAACACAAGCGCACACACACACACGTACACACACAAACAGTATGACTGGTGATCGACTGGCTTTAGATATAAGTCAGAAGAACACAGCAAAGCAAAAAGAGGGGTGTGTTGTACTGGTGATGGTAATGTCACTAGTTCAGTTCTCACTGGGGACTTTTTGTTGCATGTTTGTTGTTTATTGTGGTGAATTAGTGTACGTGCACTAGTGTACGTGCACAGACTTTGTCATCATCAGGGATGTCACAGTTTGAATTTTAGCGGTATGACCACAATAAGAGAAAAATCACACAGTTCAGTTTCACAATTATGTACCACACACACACACACACAAAAAAAACGTCAAACATGTCAACAACATGCCAAGTTTTCCCTGTGTTCCCGTGTTTAGACAATACTAAACATAATTAAAATGAATTTTTTTTTTTTTTTTTTAAATAAAATTGTCACAGGCCAAAAAGGTAAATAAAATTTTGAAAAGGTAAAAGTATATTAGATATGACATTTAATTATTTTTGAATTTTTTTAATATAATGAAATGAATTAAAAAATGAACTCTCAATTTAATTCCCAGTTTATTATTTGGCAAAGTCAAACATTAGCTAGTGGAGAGTTTTAGTTTGGCATGGCTGGATGCTGAAGCAAGGTAGATGTGTTGGATACTTCAGCTGCAATGTTTTGTTGGTACACTTTGTAAAGTGGATATCCATCTTCCTCAACTACACCCTGCTCCTACATACTGGATATAAATGCTACATGCTAAAATGAAAGTAGTTTGTTATCATCTGCTACTAAGCTACCAACCTTTTTAAATCAAAATTTGAATTACCATATCCCTGTGCACATTTAAAGTCAATGGTGCTCTGCAGCACCACTAGTGGTCAAACATTTCACTGAAAAACACTCAATTTTATGTCACAAAGTCATTATAGACAAGGCAGAGATATCAATTTCTTTCCTGAAAATAGCCCCAGAATGCTAGAATGTAACACAAGACCCACACAGACATCTTTGAACACACACCTCACACACACACATACACAGTTTTTCTTCACCCTAGCAAGAGTAATGAGCCTGCACTGGAGAGAGCTGGTATCAGCTGTTGGGGTGCAGAATGATGAACTCTTTCTTAAAGGATATCAGTGTCTTTGAGAGAGGTCACACTCTCCAAATAAACATGCAGACAAAGTGCATGTAAATACCAACACGGATAGTTTACACTCCATTTTCAGGGTAACAGGAAATTGTTTGGATCAAGTATTCTACTTAGGATTTAAAGTGCTTCTGCCTTTATGGTTATATGATGACAGCAGTTCCGAGTGATTGTCAGCATATAGGAACTCTGTCTGTGTGTGTGTGTGTGTGTGTGTGTGTACCTTGCTGGCGTAGGTCTGGTTAGCTGTTGCAGGCTGTGAGTAGTATTGAGTGACTGCCTGCATGTAGGAAGTGTAATCCCCATAGGAGGATGGAGGAGCCTGAAACACAACAAACACAAATCGTTACTTTCTGTTTTTCTGTTGGGCGAAAAAAAAATTTAAAAAAATCTGTTTTTGGATGAAGGAAGTTATGTAGTAATGGCTTTAAATATTTAGCATTGTTGACAAACACTGCTGGCTAAAAATCCTGGTGAAATCATATTTGCAACACAAACGTTCTGTATTTTCTATGTTAACGGTTTATACTGACTAAGACAAACTCTTAGCATCACATGCAGTATTTACATTTTCTTACCATTTTTTTCTTTACTTTCTGCTCATGAAAGTACAATATTCTAACCTTCTGTCCTCACAACTAGAGGACCCCGTTCACTGTCAAATCTGGATGCCTGACTTGTTTATGTGTGTGTGAACATAAAATCCCGGAGAAAATATTTTTTTCTGTGTATCCTTCTAAAAACATTATTTCAGTGAAAGTCAGTAAAAGTAGAAAACAATAAGTCTTACTTACACAAGTGTGTGTGTGTTACCTGTGTTTGCTCCTTGCCATAGTCTGTGGCTGTGCTTTCCTGTGGAGCAGTGGTGCTGTAGGTGTGGGCTTGTGCTGCTTGGTAGTGCTGGTACCACTGCTGCATGGCCTCCTATGGTGCATACAACATACAACATACCCCACACACACACACACACACACACACACACACCAGATGAAGGGGTGGATGGAGCAGATCAACTGTTTTCTTTTTCTTTCCTTCCTTTCTTTCTCATTCATTGACCTGATCCTGATACTGATCCTGCGGTGGCTCTCCTCTGCCTCTCTGTCTCGACTATGGAGACAAATTAAACAGACCATTTATTGGTAATCTAATCATGACTCATTTTTGTTTTGATAAGAAGATTGTAATTAACATCTAAAATTGGGTTTGAATGGCTTTGCAAATATCAGATATGTCACTTGTTGCTGGAGGGGCAGAGAGACAATTAAACCAGGGTGAGGAGATGGCAAGAACACAAGAAAGACAGAAAGGAAGAGCGAGACAGACAGGAGGGAGGCTTCATGATTTGTGATGAGTGGTGTGTTATGATAGAGGAAGAGCAGAGGAGACAGATGGAGACACACACTCCGCACTGCCAAATCCGCTCTCATTCTGTCTGCCCAACTATCCAGAACCATTTTCATCTCTTCCACCTCTCTGCCTCCCCTGCTTACAAGCTCTGTCACTACTCCCTGCTTCCCTCCCTCCATCCATCCGTTTGTGTTACCTGTGTGTAGGCCTGGTTGTATTGGCTGTAATCCGTGGAGGTATCGGTGCTGTATGCGGCTGTGTTTGTAGCTGCAGCGCTGTGGGAGAAGGAGCCAGGCGCCTGGGAGGCGACGGGAGCTGCCGAGCTGCTGTACGCTCCAGAGCCAGGCTGCCCACCCTGGACTTTAGTCCCCACTGATCCTGGTTCAAGGTGAAGGTAACCATGGAGGAAATGAAGTTTGCAAAAATATCCATCTTAATAAGTCATTTAGTGTTGCTCTAAAAGTCAACATCAACTGGAGATAAGTGAATATTTAAACTAAAGGGCTAATTCACACTTTGCTATTCTCATCTCTGAAATTTTGCATAATTCATCCATATACAAAATCCTAGTATTTACATGTATATATTATCTAAAACTCCAAAACAAATAAAAATTCCTAAAAATTTTCTGTAATTAAAATAATGAATGCAAATCATTTTGCAGCCTAACTAGTTTATTTCTATTTCCCCTCTACTGTATGTTATGTATAACTGTACACAATTAATGTAGGAGTTAAAAGTATTTAACATTATTAATTTGATGTTGGTGTAGAAGGTATGCTTGTGTTTGTGTGTGTGCGTGTGTGTGTGTGTGTGTGTGTGTGTGTGCGNGTAGAAGGTATGCTTGTGTTTGTGTGTGTGCGTGTGTGTGTGTGTGTGTGTGTGTGTGTGCGTGCGTGCGTGCGTGTGTGCGTGCACCTTGTACAGCCATACCAGGCATGACGCTGGCTAGATTCAGGTAAGGATTGGAGGGCAGTCTGACTTCTTTCGGGGGCTCGCCCAAAAGAGAACCCTGAGCACTGATCTGAAGAGACAGAACAAAGAGTCAGAGAGAATTATGACATCATCACAGCAGGCTTATCAGGGCTTATCAAAATCAGGTCACTTTGACCTTCAACCTCAAGGCTTCTGGTTTTTCAGCACAAGTTAAATCACCTGACACTTTCCCACATCCATCTCCATACGTTCTTTCTAAGCAACAGGCGCACATGAAATCATTAACACACAAAAAAGGACACTTTGTGCTTTTTAATGTGGCCATGCTGCCAGCTATGTTGCAGTGATGTATCTTAAATGAACCACACCAACCTCAGCATAAGCTTGTAATTATTGTTTCAACAATTCTGATGAGCTACTGCAGATGAACCTGCAGGAGAAACCTGGAAGGATTGTGCGCTCTGTTAATTACAGTTTCCTCTCATTAAAGAGACTTTGGAGAGGACAGCGGTGGGACTGGAATAGGTTCCCTTTAGAATGCTGAAGGTGTGATTATCTTTCTACACAGGCTTATTATGCATGATAATGTTCGCAAAGCAGTGCTGCCTATTCAAAGAGATACAGGAACACATAAAGCAGGTGAGCATACAGTATGTACAGAAAGAAATAGAGGTTACCAGCTTCAGTTTGCTAAATCGCCATGCAGAGTCAACATGCAAAATTCTTATGTCACGTAGCATCAGAGCATATACCATGTTCTGATGCTCTGATAAACTTGAGGTACGATGCATTATCATAATCTAATACATTTGCTTTCATTCCACATATCTGTGAGATTTTGATCCTAAACTTACACTACAGGCAAGAAGTTTGAGCCCACCCCCAGATTTAGACCAGATGACCAGACTGTGCTGATCACAAAATGATCTTGGAGAAGGAAAACAGCAGCTATTGAAAAAAATATTAAAACACGTAAGGGAGTTTGGGCAAGGGAGTTGGAACACAACTGGAGTGCCAGTGCACTAATACAGACTAGGCATGCCTTCATTAAAAATCATTTCTTAAGCCATAGTGGCTACATAATGTGCTCTTGTTGACAAATTCTTCTTGAAAACTAATTAGTTCATTTATTTTATATATTTTTGTCATTTTTTATATATATATATATTTTTGTCAATTGTAAAACAAACAGTGTATAAATGATTTTTTTTTTTAAATCTGGGGGTGGCCTCAAACTTCTGGCCTGTAGTGTAGTAGTAAAGTAAATTTTATGCATTGAAACTGTATTGTGGAAACTGACTCAAAGCCAGAGATACTGTAGCAGGCTGGCACAGGATAGTTAGGAACAGGCTGACAGGCTGACAGAGCAGGAGAGAAACAGCAGCAAATCAGTAAATAGGGGTGAGAGATGCATTGTGGGAATTTCAAGAGGGGAGAGCCCTTGAGGGAGCTCACTCAGTGTGTATATCAGTCTGTGTTTTGGATGAGACTCGAGGGAACTAAACTGGGAATAATTTGCTGGTATACAGGCAGATAGTGAGTGAGTGAGACATGGAGGATATTTTTTGTCCGTGTGTGTGTGTGTGGGTGTGCATGTATGTGTGTGTGTTGTGTGTGCTCACCATGCCAGCTGGGGTGCAGCCGTCTGAGCTGTTGTGCTGACCTGTTGACGTATAAAGCCCTCCAAGGGGTTTAGGGGGAGGCGGGCCGAGCCCTGAGTTACTTATGCCCAGAGAGTAGCTCTGTCCCTGGATGTGAGAACTCATCATGGTCCCAGGAGGAGCAGGCTGCCTATCACATGGGGTTGCAGAGGACGAAGAGGAGGCGACAGGTGCTATGGAGACAGAATGGGTGCTGTTTTGATCCCCACCTGCAGCCCGACCCTGGAGGTATGGCATTACACCTGCTGCTACCACCACTGTGGCATTGTGGGTAGATGCACATTCCTGGCCCAACTCTGGGAGCGAGAGGATGGAAAAAAGAAAAATACTTAAAAAAAAAAAAAAAAAAAAGAGTTAGGAGGAGAAGACAGAACTCGACTAGAAGGGCTCATACCTCTGCCAAGGGCAAAAAAGCCTTGACAAAATTAGTGTTGTTGTACGGAAGAGGATTAGGGCCACAAACAAAATAGAAGAGTTCTGAGATTAAAGTCAAAATTCTGAGATTAAAGTCAGAATTCTGAGATTGAAGTCAGAATTCTGAGAAAAAAGTCAGAATTCTGAGATTAAAGTCAGAATTTTCTTTTTCAGAATTTTTTTTTTCAAGTGGCCCTATTCCTCTTCCGTATTATAGTAATAAAATACTGGTTTTAAAGAAAATATAATCATAAACATAATATTTTTCAAGATCCATCTCGTTAACTATTAAAGATACATGGAACCATTTGCATGCTACTGATTTAGCATAATCAGCTGCACATTAGTGTTTGTTGCATGTTTCCCTATGTCTTACTGTACAGAATTCCATTAATGTGAGCAATGTCCAAGCAGATATCTAAGTCACCAAATCCAGATCCTTTTCTGGATTTTTTTTTCACTTAGATTGGTGTATTACTTGGAACAAATTGACAAAAATACTGAAAAACGCCCAAAAGAAATCAATGAAAAAAAATCCTAGATCCTCGCTTGGATCTTGACCAACCAAGCAACAGATGGGTGAAAACACAATTTCCATGAGAGGAGAAGAAAAATAGGAAAAACAAACAAAACAGCAACAAAATAAAGTAACCGATGGGTAATGAATATGAGAGAACAAATTCAGACAAGTGAAATATATTTTAGTGACAAGCATCTGCTTTGTCTGGTGGACGGAGACAAATCACTGAATGCTGCTTTAACTCAGACATCTCAGCAGACCAGTTCTAATATTCCAGAATGGGCTTCCTGCTCATACATCATCACTTATCACCTTTATTTACAGCCCAACACTTTGCAATCCCAAGATTTCACTCACTCCATGGTTNCAACCCACACACACGCATGAACTCACACTCACACTTATTATAAATCCAATATTGCTGTGACAAATGGCCTCCACAGCACACTAAAAGAATCAGCTCTAACAGGCCTTAAGCTAACAATCCCTGCAGACGCATGCAGTGATAAAAGCCCCACGTGACAAACACAAACAAAACAAACTCACAAAGTGCAGGACGGACACACACGGCCACACATTTACACACAAATGCATGAGCACATACAGTCTGTGATATATCATTTCCATTTAAAACCACACAGCTTTTCTCAGCTGGAGATTTGAATTGTAAATGCGCTGCAGTTCCCCGAGGGTGGGGGATATCCCGTGTAGTAATGCACTGTCACATATTAACACTGAGAATATTTCCTTTCTTTTAGACGTGCTCCTGCATCTAACACAGTATTTATATTCTGCTACTCTTCTTACAAGGAAGGGAAATCCAAATATCATCCTAAAGTTCCTTATCCTAATAACAAGGAAGGATAAAGTGAGGCGGCAAATGTTATCTATAACTACAGATTATGATGTAAATTATATGATTCAGATTCCTGTTTTCCAGTAAGAAAAAAAAAACTTTCCTTCTTTTTGATGTACTAAGAGCAGATTTTGTCAAAAGGTATTTGAACCGTTGAAGTTGCTAAGATGTGGGGATGTCTGTAGGGGTGTATTAAAATAATCTTTATCAAATGATGTCAAACATGAAGAATGACATCTCTTTTCTTCTATTTTATGATCATTTAAAGATTTACTTTGGAAAGCAAAAAGTAAATCCTATGTATGTTAACATCCCTAAATCACTGCTGCATTACGATCCTACATCTAAAATTATTAGAGCATCACTGAAAGCTCAAAAGCCTCTATCAGCCTTTAACTGAACCAACCCTTTAAACTTCAGAAGAAATCCTCTGTACTGCTTTACTGCAAAGAACAGAAAGGGGGCGCTGTCACTGCAGCACAAACGGAACAACAGCTGTTAGAATTTCTCATAACGGCAGATTATGAAAGGAGTACAAGTGAACACAAACCCAATTACCCATGTATCCTTTACGAGACAGCAACAGGGTTTATGGAAATGTGCATGGATTTAACAAACTAGATGTCATCAGGATCTAATTTGCTTTCATCAAGGTATTACAATTAATTTGACAATGGCTGATACTGATGCCCAGCACTCCTTACCGTTAGGAGAGTCTCCCAGGAGGCCTTTGCCCAGAGGCACCAGACCCGGAGGCCGCAGAGAAAAGCTTTTCTGCATCAGCAGTCTGGATGGATCCCCCAGCAGACCGGAGACCTGGGAAGAAGACAGGAGAGCAGGGAGAGAGAGAGAGAGAGGAANTCCCCCAGCAGACCGGAGACCTGGGAAGAAGACAGGAGAGCAGGGAGAGAGAGAGAGAGAGGAAGGGGGAGAGACAAGAGGAAGGATGGTGAGAAGAAGAAGAGAAGGAAGAGTGGGTGAGGGTTTAGAGAGAGACAAGGAGAAAATGATAATCTCAACTTTCAAAGTGGTTCACATGCACAAGACATGGGAATATGCAGGTCATTCTCGCCTACACACACCAACACCATTCGTCCATTTGCACCCAGTGCCCACACACACTTACACACAAGCATATGCACATGTTACAATATATCCATAAACATAATTCATGAAAAAAACAGTGAGTATCAAACTATTACACAATTTTGATTTTCTAAAACATTGTCAAATATCCAAGAATTCTGGTGACTTTTAACTTTCACTGCAGAAATAAAGAATGAAAAACAAAATACCATATATTTTTATGAAGAAGGTATACAAATCAAAAAGTGGAGGGAAATTTCCATACCTCAAGATTCCACAGAAAAAAGCAAATAAAGGAACATACCTGTGATTTTGCACGTTTCATCCCAATAAATACAACCCACATACACATGCCTAAGATAAATAATCCATTACAGTGTTAGCAGGCGAAACATTGAATTTTTTAGGTGAGTGTATCACCTGAACATTTGATTTAGAAAGATTACGGGATTTGGAAAAATGACACAAAAACTGAAATACAGTTTTATGTTTCAGAAAATGGTTGGGAGTAACTTAATGTGTATGCCGGGAGCATTTATTGGGCTAAAACATGCAAAACCACTGGTATGGTCCTTTAAAAGTNATGTGTATGCCGGGAGCATTTATTGGGCTAAAACATGCAAAACCACTGGTATGGTCCTTTAAAAGTTGTGCAATAACATTTCTGAGTTTTCAGTTTCATTTATATATTAACTACTGAAATACAAACACACATGCGTAGAAATATGGTTTATCCTCAGCACTCCCTATGAAACCTATCACACACACACTCATATGTAAACATGTACACATGCCTACAAGTGCCTTACACTGCTGATGCGTTTGTCTTTGATGTGTAGAAGCTGTTGCTGGGCGAGCTGCATATGCAAAAGGTTCTGAAGGACGAGTCCATTACCAAGCATGGTATTCTGCAAGGTAAAGCAATACACACTTTATTATCGCACCCACACGATTTCAAACAGATGTTGACTGATGTGGTTATGACCTGGTGTGCTTTGCCCAGTGTGAGCAGAGCCGAGGTGAGAGGAGGTCTGAGGAAGGGCAGGCTGCCGTGACGACCATACTTCCCTAAAAACACAGAAAAACAACAAACACATTAATCGCTATTTCTATTTATCATTTTTGATTTTTCTTATTAAAAGTTTGTTTTCAATCTGTCACCTTCACAGTGAAGCCAGTAAAATTTCCCCAGGCGAATTATTAACCTATTTGATCAGAGAATCCATCATTCATTTACGCTACATTCCTGCAAATCACACAGCAATGGAGCACAATTTAGCAACATTATGAAATCAACATAAAGCAGACAGCCTTTATAATACTTTCAAAGTTCATTTTGCAGATACAGATGGAACAAATGTTAATGAAACATAATAATTTGATGCAAAAGGTTATCTTTGTTACTAGCAGCTTCCTCAAAAACAAGAACAAACAGAATCCAGCTTTTGCATCTAACTGAGATATTTCTCAGAAAGACATTTACTGAAAATCAAAAAGGGTTCCTGTGATGTAATCGAGTAAAAGACACACACACACACACACACAGAAACACACTGAACTGTGAGATTACTTTGCCAACATTTATGAAGACAGCCTAACACAAACCTAAAGGATCTTAATATTAGCACATGCTGAAAACTGGTTAAATAAATGCAACTAAAGTTTGCGTTTAATATGCAGTTCCAGACATTGCAGTGGACATTCTAATTTGTCAAATCCATGTGTAATTATAACATTAATGATGGCTGCATTCCATTCAGGCATGGCTGTAGCAGGGCTCTGGAACTGTGGATACTGAATCACTGGCACAACTAAATGAAACATTCATTATTAATGTTATTATACTGCGATCTATTTTTCTTGGAACGCAGAAAAACGCAACTTCTAACAGAAAAGTGCGATGGAATGGCCATTCAACTCAGAAATATTCTCAAATGCTGATATCAGTATGTTGATCTCAAAAATCCACTTTCTCTACTCAAAATGAACAGTTACACACTGTAATAAATGGAACAATGAATGATAAAACCTAAACTTGTGTTTCAGTTGACATCTAAGTGAATAGTGAGGCTTGTTTTTGGGCCACATTTACAGGAACCAGATGTAGCATTTACAAGAATTAAGGTTTTACACACATTTTCCTTGGTCACAAAGCTTCAGGTCTCACCTTAATACCACTTCTTTCACTGTCTTTGTGCGTGTGTGAGCGTGTGTGTTAATTCTCACACTCCCACAGCCTCCTCGTAAGTTAATGGTAGCTTATTCCAGAATAGGTAGGGAAAGTTTAACATTTAATCAAGGTCCTAATTTTAGACTTTAATTGTGTGCGCTCTTCTTTAAGAGAGCTCCCACACTTCCCATCTTCTCTCCTTTCCTGTTCTCATTTGTTCCGCTAATGTCACACAATTTCATTTTAATACCTGATTAGCCATTCATCACATCGTGAAGCCCGTGGACGAGGAGGGCTTGTCAGAGACAGACTCTTACAATGGATCAGTGATTATTATCCAAGCACATCCGGAGCAAAGAATGAGTTGAGAAGACTGATATGCATTAAAAGTTTGAAAATTATTCAAAATATGCAATGAAATATACTGCAGTGAAGTATAGGCAAATATAATCTGCCTTGCTGCAGCACCTCCAAGCACAGAGTGGCCAGCTGCATTACTTTGTGGATGTGTCTCACCAGGTGTGTTCAATTGTGTTACACTGTGATGTCATTATGTTACAGAGGTAAAGGACTAATCAGAAACAAACACTGTCAGGACGGTTCAGGGTTTGTTCTATTAGATGTATTTCTTTTGGCATGAACATCAACTTTTGCAACTTTGACAATATTCAACACATACCCCACATAAAAATGAGGGGAAATAACAAAAAGCTGAACATGTCCCCTTTAAAAATGACAATATTTTATGAGTTTAACTCACGTTGAAAGTAAAATGTAGCTACTAACTACATTTGTCAGATTTCCCTCTGAAATGCAGTGAGGTAAAATCTTAAACAATTCCACAAAATTTAAACACTCCAGTACAGAACTCAAATGGGTACTTAAGTACAGCAGCTGAATGATGTACTTCGTTACTTTCTACCTCTGGCAGCAGCACTTGTAAAAGTCACGTGCACTCGTACCTCCTCTTTTGCCCATGTGGTATGGTCTCATGAGGATTTGCAGGGCTGCGGGGTTCGTCATACTGGTCAGCAGCTGGGCCAGATTGGGTTCCGGTAGCAGCCCTTTCCTGTTACTCAGGATCTGGAGACACAAAAAAGCCATCCACAAACAAATAAGTTAAGAAGTCTCTCTGTGTGTGTGTGTGTGTGGTGTGTGTGTGTGTTTTCATTTCCTCCTTTCCAGCTCATGATGGCTGTAGAGTACATTACTTTTCTCATCATGCACTTGACATGTACAACCCCAATTTTATTGTAGCAGATTCTATTTAATTATGAAACACACATTGACACTGTTATATTTAAAGCAAAATATATTCAATTTGTAGAGGTGAATTTCCTGCAACTAAATCTCTGATCTCAGCTGACTTGTGTTTAATTCAACTGTGAGGTGCATTCCTAAATACTAATTCGATCTTTCATTATACTGTAGGAATTTAGTTCAGCAGCCTGAAATAGAATCCTGTTGAATTAGACTGCGTCAAATCAAACAGAGCAGCTCTTGCACTGGTAGATCCTCTGCAGTAGTGACAGAACAGCAGCAGACTCACTGGCTGGCCCAAAGACATGGCTATTTAAAACGAGCGTAGCAGGATGATGATATTTCCTCCTCGTCTGCCCCTGAGCTACAGTAAGACTTCAGCTCAAGTCAGGCTTGTTTCCTCACTGTCACATCCTGAAGAGCGACGCTTTCTGATGGGGACGGAGTAGGTTCAACTCCAGCCTGTCGGTGAGAGAGGAAGAGGAAGTCTAGTGTATATACAGTATGTGTGTGTTTGTGAAAGAAAGACTGGTGTGTGTATGCGAACGCCGGCCTTGAACACGGCCGGCCGTATAGCTGACAGCGTCTTTCAAGGGAAGAGGAGGAGGAGGAGGAGGAGGAGGAGGAGGAGTTGGACAGGAGGAGGAAGAGGAAGAGGATGGCTCTCATTTCTTTTCCTTCTGCCAGAGAAAATGTCAGCATGCATCAGTCTGCACGGCTACTGGCACAAAATCCAGCCACACACCCACACACTGAACTGTGAAACACACACACACACATATGGCAGGGAGGTAAGGAAGCCGCGAAGAAAGGAAGGCGAGAAGTAGCACGTAAGGAGAGGGAGAGTGGAAGATGGGGAGAGAGAATAAAAAAAGAGGAGGGAGTAGGCCATCTGGTCCTCGGCATTCACACTCGCATTCACTAACTGGTCGAAATGAGCGAAGTGTCTGAAAGGAGAGCAGCAGAAGAGCAGGTCTTGATCTCTCTGAAGGTCTGATGTTTCTTTTTCTGTCAGTTTGTATTCGCTGCAATAATGTGACAGGAGCCTGAGGGTATCATCGAACCTGCAGTCTCTACCTCCACCTCTTCCTCTTCTTCCTGCATCTCTTTCTCATGAAATCCCTCCTCTCTCACGTACTTCATTTTCCTTCACTCTCCTCACTTCTCCTTAAGATGAATCTTCATCATTACATTTATTCACAAATACATTTTGTTTCATCCTTTTATTTTCTCTGCAATGCAGGCGATGTAACCGTTACTGCTCCGCTTTTCAGCTGGCAATTTTCAACCATGTTGGAAGCATAACTCAAGGTTACACGTTCTATATGCATCTCATAATTCTTGATCTACAACAGACGATAATGAAATTATAGAACGTACAGCTCTCAATCAGATTTTATCTCAGTCAGCGGGTTTTGATGCACTTTAACCCTAAACTCATTTTTGTGCATTTATTTGTGTGTAAAAACTTGTTCTCTCTCTCTCTCTCTCTCTCTCACACACACACACAAACACACACACGACAGCGCCCACATGCCTTATTTTGAATGCAAAAGCTTTATGTTAACCTGTTATCCATCATTTAGTCCCTGAGTGAGTGCATCATGACATGTAATTGCATATTACCGCTGAACATGAACACATTGTTCAGTTGTGCCACAACTGAATTCTCATTTGTATTTAGATCTTGTGTGCATTAGTGTGTATCTACTTGTGTGTATCTATTTGGATGTCTGTCTCCGTGTGTCATACTGTGTGTTTGGTTTATTTCAGGCTTCATGAGACAGCGGAGGAGCCCATTCAGTTATAGACTATAATTACCATGTCAGCGCCTCTCTGCTACCCCAATATTGTGGAGGAGGGATGCCACGGTTACATGGAGTGTTTCAGCTCGAGGGAATTCGTGCATGTGCACGATGTCAGACCTCAGTATATCCAAATATTTGACATGCACTAACTCAGTAGGCACTGGCTTCACAAGTACAGGTAGCTGTGTGTGTGTATTTGCTTGTTTGTGAGTGTGTGTGTCTATGTGAAAGTCATTATTAGTTTTGCTGCATCGGCCATTTGTGTCAATGCATCCAATGCAATGCAAGCAGCAACTTTTGGCCATACATGTACTGCCATATTCATAATCAGTCTGACACTAAAATGAGTAACAGGAGGGATATAAGTTGGTCTGCATATTTTATTTATTTATTTATAGATTTTTTTTTGTGGGGGGGATGAGAAATTATGTGATTATGTTAAGATTAAGTTACATGAATGAAGTAATAAAGTGCAGACGTCAAGTCTGATTTTTATACTAGATAATTGTGATCTTGCTGCTTCAGCCTGAGAAAGGTCAGATGTGCACTTGTTGTACATCACTATCATCAGTGATCACAGCGTCTCTTTAAATTCATCACAATTATTCCCTGATGCTTAAAGAACATGTCGTGAGGATGGGCTGTTTGAGTGCTGCTGCAGGTAAAAGTGGGATGTTGATTCTCTGGTTCTCTACCTGCTGCTCCTTTCTGTCAGAGTTGAACATGCTTGAGAAAGAAAGAGAGAGAGAGAGAGAGAGAGAGAGAGAGAGAGAGAGAGAGAGAGACTGACTGCAGGATCTCTCTCTTTCAACCGTGGCTAGCCTCTGGAGATGTTTTGTCAAATTTAACATAATTTGGTGATAGAGGATAGTCCACTAAGGGGCCCAAATGGCATTTCTGTGTTGATTAAAATGAGGGACAGAAAACATCATGCTCAAACAAAAATGAAAGATTTAATTTAATTTAGGATTTAATGTAATTAGTGTTATTTTCCAGGAAGAGTTTGCACATCCAAGCCTGTAACAACTGTTGCCCCTTGTGCTGTGTGCTGTAATGCTACTTTAAACAGAAACTGGATTAAATAAAACACTAACAGATTTGGATGAGTAATCTCTTAAAATCTGCACATGCACGTAATCCTATAACATTTAGATCACGTGGCCTGATGAATGCGTGAATTGTGCTCTAACCTGATAGTACAACGTCATGACCCTAATGGTAATTGTCACTTATAGACATCAAAAATGAGAATCTGCATGAATATCTACCCTGAATTATGCAGACAAGACTTCAATTCTCTGCATCGGCGTATATGTACAGGATGTGCATATGTACATGATCTATCTATGATATGATGGTCTGTGCCTCTATTGCATGTGTAATACTCACCATACCCTGGGCAGCAATGAGTGCAGCCAGGGTGCTTCTTCCTGAGGTACCAGGGGTACAGAGTGACAACCGGATCTCTTGTCCTCCCACCAATGTTCGATCCATCTCTACCAGCACAGCTTCTGCCTGTTCTGAACTCTCATACTCCACCACACCGAAACCTCGCACCGGGCTGCCCTCATCTTGAGCGAGCTGAAAGACAGACACAAAATATTCATTGACATTTTTAATAATCTTACAGCAAACTGTAGAAATATTTTTGCATGCTGGCAGCTCAAAATGGTAGAGGAGATGTAAATGAGCAACAATCAGAAATCACATGATGTGGCATTAGAAAACTGCAGACGGTGCTTGTTTTAAAGGCCACACACCCACATATGTTCAGTTACTCTGGCAGATTACATCTCTCTTCAGGTGGAGGTTGGGTGTACTGTATAGATCGCCACTCAACATACAGAACTTTGGCTGCACCCATTCTTCATGCTGGGCTTGATGTATGCAGTGTAGGTGGAGTTAGCCACTAAAATAAAACGTCGTCTGGCAGCAACAAATCTCATGCGTCCCATGAAAAAAGCGATCATGATGTAACTAACGATGAAATATAGGTCATACATTCAACAATAATAATGGTACTGAGCATATGAAATGAAAGATTGCTCAATTCTGCTTCACAGTTTCCCAGTGCTTTATGTCCCGAGGACATAAAGCAGGACGAGTTTGTGATCACACTTTGTAAATGGAAGTTTTAATCCTCAACACACATGATCTGCTAGGAAACACAACAGGAAGTGTTGTGTGCCTGCTGTGCACTTTTGTTTCATGTTGTTGCATCATTGCTGACCTTTGCAACCAGATTGGGTCATCTGGCGCTGTGTACCCCATTTTAAAATCAAGTACTAACTCCATCTGTTGGGGGATGACGTCTTGTATACACTGATGGGAATTAAAAGTAGCCTCTAAAGGACTCATAAAGGTGTAAATTGTCTGTCTGAAAAGTCGAACAAATCCATTAGGAGAGTCATGGAGAGGTCAGGCAAGCATGATTTGTAAGGTGGATGCAGGTAGTATTCACTGGGCTCAAACATGCAAAACTACCGGTATGGTCCTTTCAGAAAGGTGGCCAGTTTGAGTTGGTTTATGCCACGAGAGACCAGAGAGGCAAAAGCTTGTATGCTGGCATGGTTCTTTTACGCTACTGGGAAGATTTTGCTTTTGATTGCATGTCAACTGAGATTCATTATGTGGGCAAAGATGCAAGTATCAGCACCAGAAACAAGAATTTCATTTAGGCGAGTGTGCAAGGTTTCAACTGAATTCATGTGAAGCCCCAATCATTAAAAAATAGAACTAAAATAAAAGGTTAAAAAAAATGATGGAAAAACTCATAAATATAAGTATTAAGAGAGAAATAGAAGAAAATCCAAGCACATCATTAGAACTCAGCAGACATTAGCCACTACGGGAAAAAAGGCCTTAGGTGAGACTCGCACCAGTCGGCTGTATTTTCACAAATCATGTTGTACCACCAGGCTACACATTTAAAATGCCAAAATCCAGAGACAAAAACAACATTATAATATGAACAGCTGTGAACTGTTCTTCCTCTTCTAGTAATTATTCATCACTCTGCTTTCATTCATGTCTATTGATGCAGCAAATATCTACTGAATGCCAAAACATCCAAGCTGACTTCACTCCATTTTTTTCTTGCAGATCGATAAAGAAATGCCATTAACGCTTTCAGTTGTTGCCAGCTGATGTTACACTAAATGCAACGCAGACTACCGAGTCGCCACTTAATGAAGAAACTGATATGTACCTATTCTACAGCAGATTTCCTCCTGTATTACCGAATCTATAAAGCAGTTCTTCCTTCTGAGTAACTAACACTAAAATCTGATGCCTGCCATTTAGTTTTTTCTTTTCAAACTTCACCATTTACTTCCTTAAAAGAAATAATACACCATCAACCAATAAAACTATTGCTGTTTTAATAGTGTTAGTGTTTTATAGTAGATTTTTTCCTTTAAAATGCATGAAAAAATTGCATCATTGATAATTATAATCTACTATTATAAGCTGCCTTTTGAGTGTATTTTTTCTTCAGCTAAGGCAAAAAGCCACTAAATCTTTTTCTAAATAATCAGGACTTGTAAAGCTGCTTCTTTTTGTTTCTGCATATAGTGTTTATCATCATCTACAACTGAATATGTGTTTTCTTTAATACAGTTTTATACAAATACAGAAGGTGTGTAATGTGTGTGTTTGTGTGTGTGTGTGTGTGTGTGATGACACTGCTATATGACGGAGAATAGATAACAGTGTGTTGTGATGAAAGTAAAAGAGCTTGTGTCAGCTCCTTTGTTGAAAAACATAGATAGGAAATGGCGTGATGTAAGAGATACATTCTCTTGCAAGTCTTGCACTGCTCCAGGGAGTACACACACACACGCGCGCGCACACGCACACACCTTCTGTAACTGTATAAAAGCAACCAAAACAGTAACTGAACTTAATAATAATGAACTCGTGTTTCAAATTAAAGGGTTAGTTCACCCAAATCACAAAAAACAGATTCTCTTCGCTTTGGTTTTATTTGCTGATTGCTGCTCCTGAGGCATCTGTTACAATGAGGTGGTTGGAGGCTCATCCACAGACTTCGCTCTTAACACTTCCTTACGGTTTTCTACATTTTGTAGAAAAATTCTTCAATGAAACATGTCTCAATGTGGGGTATTTTTTTTGCATATGAGTGACCACTTACTGCCCACTTTACATTACAACATCTACAATGTCTTTTTTCAATCTGAAAAGGTGATGGCATATATTTAATGGTTGCTAGTCAATAGATGAACATTTCAAGGCCACTGTGTAACCATTACAGTCAGAGAAGACTGGATTTTTTGTTATCAAGGTTCAGTCAATTGCACTGTATACACTTAAAACCAGCTAAATAATGCAGGCAGGGTAATAGCTTAAAGCTAATGGTTATTATTGGCTAATGAATGGCTAAGAGCTAATGGGTTATGGTTACAACACACCACTTGACATAATATTAGTGGCTGAATCCAATTTAAAAGACTGACAAGATCGCTTGACCCATAAAACAATATGGAGTGGAGCCCAAACTGATATCATGGGACCTCGAATCTCTGACGGCAAACCTGCTAACAGATGCTCTGATTCTCAGTGAGTTTGGAGACTGATAATGTGGATCCAGCTGGCAAGTCAAGACAATCATGTGATCATCTGCAGTAGATTCTGCCAGTGACAACAAGTTTCCAATGTTCATCTGCATGCAAATTCTGCAAAAATGGCTGTTATTCTTCACTGGCACAACCTCAGACAAAACTCCAGTTTATTTATTTCTGCACAGATGCAAAGGTGTGTAGCGTAAAACTACAAGGTGACTGTGAGAACTGCAGCCCTGCTGATGTGGTTATATACCTGGAAAACATTAGGCATCAGGATATTAACAACTATTGCCTGGTCTGAATGTTCATTCACTAAGCTGCAGGGGCTTGCAAATGGAAATGCAACATGTACATGTACCAACACACCAGGCAGTAAAACATCAACTGCAGCTTCATGTAACACATTGCACTTCCACAGCACTTAAAAAGTGAAGATTTAACACAGTTTTACTCATTCGTACAGCCCCTAACACCTCTCCAACTAAGCACCTAGAAGCCACTGACACGTGTGGTTAGCAGAAGCAGTAGCAGTTGCAGCAATAGTAAAAGGTGTAGCACTAAGAGCATCCTCATAGAATGCAGATTGGATCATTTCAAGCCACAAATGGTTCTTCTATTGTACTTGTTGAAAGAGTCTTGAGAGTGCTTCCAGAATAAATCCAGGCAATGAATGAGGTATTTTTGGAAAGTACAATAAAAGACATGGTTTCACAGAATGCAACTAAGCACATATCACATATCACAAAAGATACGGAATGCACAGGCCAGGAGACGCCACGGTAAGTAAGAAGAAACAGGAGGAGGCTGAGAAATAAATGAGCACAACTCCTAACAGCAGCATTTAGCAAATGGAATTTTACAGCAAGATTAATGATCACAGTGAGAGTGTGAGCTTGCTAGATTGCAAAGACCAACTCATCGATTGTTTGAATGTGACTGATGGTTGTTGCAGTCAGACGTCACTGACTCAAAGTACACGTAATACTCCTTTCCAAACTCATTTAAATGACTGTGGAGCAGCCTGGCAGTATTGTTGCAGTAAAGCAAAACAGGTTTGGACTGGATTCAGGCGTCATCAACAGAGCCGCACATCTCATGACGGGACAGACTGGGAGCTATATTGATGGTGGCGTTCCAGTCTGTGCATCACACGGGGCCACCCCCACCACCGGCCCCTAATAGTCACACAATAATAACATCTCAGAGAAAATGCTATAGTGAAAAATGCTGCTTATAAAGGCAGCACCCAGTGTTATGATGGCAGAGTCTCAGGAATCAACTAGACCAGTCTACAAGGGAACAAAATAATCTGTATAAATTCAAACACAAACTCAAATCTGGACAATAATGCATCATATTGCTTTTGACATTTAATTTTTTAATTAACATTATCATTTTTTTTATGTGTCTCCAAGGAAAACTGTGTTTTTACTGAATGGACTGTAGCTCAGGAGACCACAACGCTTCAGACATTTGTCATTTTTGAACCATCAAACATTTGAATATCAATTATACACTACACTGAATTGTAAAGTAAGACAATAACAGCATCATCAATAACAGTGTAATGATACATGCAAAAGAAGCAGATATTTTTTCTTTTTAGAAGTGACAGATTAAGAATCATTGGGAGACAGATGTATTTATACTTTCACCGCCATGCGCTGCTGCCTGTTACCATCAGCACTCAATCAAGTGGCCCTCCCTCCGCCCCACGTTCCCTCCTTTCATCTGTCTGCTCCCTCCAGTTGGAACCGAGGATGGATGGAGGGAGGGAAAGAGGGAAAATGAATGTATGTGAGGAGGAGTAGGTCGATAGGCTATTATCACCAGCATACATTAAGCAAACTGTATGGAAATGACCTGAACCACTCTACCACTTCAAAAATGGATAGCAGAGGAGAGAGTGGGTGTGAGGATGGGAGAGAGGGAGACAGAGAGGCTGTGAGAAGAAGAAGAGAGAGAAGAGAGTAGAAGAGTGAGGGAGAAAAACATCGGTGATTGACTGACGAGGAGAGAGAGAGAGTGAGTGAGAGAGAGAGAGAGAGAGAGAGAGTGAGTGAGTGTATGAGCCAGAAAAGAGAGGACGAAAACAAATAAAAACTTACTAATCATTATTCTTCTACTGCACAGAACAAATCAGAATGGAAACGGATGAGCTATGAAACACACATATTACATGAAATTGGATTCAAATTGGATTGTGCGCAAATGGTTTTCAAACCATCATCAACTCCTGGTATGTTTGTTTGGGTGCAGAGCCTTCTGTTTAAAACCAGCTTTTTTATGTGCAGGTGTGCTGCAATAGCACATGTGGACAGGAAACAGTGTTACGTGCAGTACTTAAACATGAGTATTGCATACGCCATCAATACCTGTGAGCACTATGTACGTTAATGTTTAATGTTATGATTATTTTACTGTACATATGCTCAACAGATACTATGTGGATTTATAATTTCTTGCATGTATTAAATTGAATCAAAGAAGCTCAGTTTTGTTTAAAAAAAAAAGAAAAGTGTTCAGCTTCATTGTTTCTGAGATGGTAAGATGTATGTGCATCACAGAAAGGGTAGAGAACAGAGATCATGTAATAGCAAAGTAATGAATTTGTCATATCATTTTGGGAGACATAAGATACTGTATATAGCTGAGCCAACGTCTTACATAATACTACCAAGCCTTGATTGGAGATAAAACTTGCTTGCCATCCCAAATTCTGACCCAAGAGAAATCACTTCTTCAAAACGAGTACAGTCAAAGTTTGGTGAGATCAACAGCAATTATTAGAGCTCCATATATAAGTGAGTAACAGGGATCCTTCACACCCACGACACCCGTATTTGGAGATTTTACCCTCAGGGAGGCGTTATGTCTCCCTTGACCTCCTTCAGGCTGTATTAAGAGCAAGTGACACGTTTCGCTGTATACATTTATATACTTACATCTACCCAACTCCATTTAGAAGCTCCCCATACAGTGGTTATTTTGAGGTTTATGGTAACTGACCAAGCTCATAATACAATACATACAAGCACTACAGGTACAGACTTTTTAGAATAGGTTATTATTTTCACAAATATGTATTTGTATGCACACACGTGCGACACTGTGGAATCCACAAACCCAAAGGTAGCTGTCAGTGTGTCTGTCAGTGACAGCTCCTGACCTCAAGTGGTGGTCCCTAACCAAGAGACTATGAAACTGGCAGGGCTAAGTCTCAAAGGAACGCTCCTGTCAGCTAGTGTGTGTGTGTGTGTGTGTTTAAATGGTCATGTCACTCATCTAACCAGAGTGAGATGAGGTCATGGAAGCCCTGTCAGAGCTGTCTGTGATGAAAGGTACATGGTTTATCACAGTGACGAGTTTAACTGTGAAGACCTTTATGGACATGAGCTGGATGAGTGAGATCAGATGTGTGTGTGCGTGTGTATGTATGTGTGTGTTTGATTGTGTATCTATGGGTGCACAAAAAAAAAAAAANAAAAAAAAAAAAAAGAGAGCCTTAAAGCCCTTTCGCACTGAAGGAACTTTTTCAAGAACCAGTTCCTTTTCAGAAACTCAAGAACTTTTCCTGTTTCGCAGCAGAAACAAGGAACTATTTTTTTTAGCTCCTACTAAAGGATAGATGCTCTCTGATGCTTCAGGATCTGCTGGCTGGAGTTTGCAAGATTGAACATCACTGACTGGTCAGATGCCAGCTTCATTGGGTGGACAACTGCTATTTTAAAATACTTGCGTTTGTCATTTTTGTTGCAGCGAAACAAAAAGATCTGGGAACTTGGCAAAGCAGTCCTGAGAAAAATTACAAACTTTGTGATCCAAAAGTGCCTTTAGTGAATGAAGGCGTGACTAGCATCGATGAAACAAACATTTTGGGAGGATTTTCATTTCTGGCAAAGTTATTTTTTCCTAAAATAAAACTTTGACGCAACTTTGAAATTCATACTGAGTTTTACAAAGGGTGCCAATAACTGTGTCAAGCATCTAAACATTATACTTGGAAAGACTTTAATTAGCTCCGCAACAAGTGCCAATAACTGAGGAACATCCGCTTGAGAATAAAGCATGTCACTTATTCAAAACCTGCAGTTTTTTCTTTGGCTTCTGAATAAAAAAAAATATAATTGTATACATGTTTTGAAAGCATAAAAATGCTCATTACTTTTGTTTTCCTCATACAGCCTCTTTGGTTCATTGTCATTGGATTGTTTTTAACTGGAGGATTCTGTACCTTTTGATCCATCTGTACATCCATCTTTATACCATCCATCCATTCATCCATCATTCTTATCTTTTGATGTTTTCCTGTCACTGCATTTCTATCTTAGAGTTGCCACTTTAATAATATTCACACTTTTTTATTTACACTTAACCTACTTTTTTATACACCATTTTATGCTATGAAGAAATCTGTAATTTATTTCTAAGTGAGTTAATTAATAAAGTCACAGTGAAACAAATTTTATCCCCACAATTATCCCCACATCTGCCATTATTGCCTTGTAGTCGTTCCAGTATGGAAGGCATATTTTTCATTACTTTATCCACATCTCCTTTCTCTCATCAATCAATATATATTCCTTTTACTTTGTTATTATTAAATCTATAACTCCACCCTGTAACAAAAATGTATTTATCACAGACCAAATTTGCCTCCTTGGCATCAACGTGAGTTCTGTATTTTCAGCCATCAATATTACACTGTTGGTTGCAAATATGCCATCAGTCACCGTGCTTGGACTGGCACTCTTTTTCCTCAGCTCTCCATCCCCCGTTGTCTCCCTCCATCTCTCCATTAGGTCTGACATTGTCAGCCCTATCCTCCCTCTCTCCATCCTCTCTAACAGCTCTGGCATTTTCAGCACCATCCTCCCACCTCTCCTCTCCCCATCCTTCTCTCCCTCTCTCCGCTCTTCCATCCATCCATCACTCTAATACGATTGACGTTCTTAACCCTCTCCTCCCTCCATCTCTCCTGTCTGACTCATGCTAAGGGACTTTTGTGGGTAGCAGAAATGCTTGGGGCCAAGGACACAGGTTAAGTATGGTGACAGGAGGTCCCTGTACCTCTTGCCTGCATGGAGGAGGTAAAAGGATTATGTAAGAGGACTCGGGTTCAGTTAGATGTCAGGCAATGGCCCATGATGAAATATTATGTTGAAATTCTGCAGCTGGTAACTTTTTAAAAACTTTTTTTTTTTTGGTTTGTTGTAGGTAAATACCTTCCAAAAGTACTCTGTCTATGAAGGTCCATCTCAGCCATGCAGGTAGTAAGATGTCTGAGAGATTAAGTAATAACTGAAATGCAGAGAAATATTTGAGTCCCAATGATTACACTTAACCTCCAGACTTTCAAAGGCACCATTAGACATCCCAAAAACATTTTCAGTATTGTGATAATTGGTTAAAAATACTGTGGTACAGGCAGTCCCCGACTTACGAACAACCCATACTTACCCATACCGACTGCCATAAAGCCTATTAAATTAAAAATTTGAGTTACAGACAGTAACTCAAATTTTTCAAATTTAGTGCGCCGTTCATTATTACGTTCGTAATAATGAACGGCGCACTATTTTACAATGCCTCTTCTGACGTGCAAGACATCAACAGGAGCAAGAGTAAGTGTTAACCTACATGCCCCCCACACACACATTATCATGTTTACAATGTTTTAGGATATCTGGAAGTGTTTCTTTGATATTTCTTATGTATAGAAAGGTAAAACGCAAGATACGCACCTTACATAACTGTTCTGACTTACATAAAAAACCAACTTATGAACAGCCATGGGCACGGACTCGTTCATAACCCGGGGACTGCCTGTATGCGTTAATATTTCCTGACTGGAAGCAAGACTAGCCCAAGACATGATGCCTATCACAACTCTACTGCTTCTAAACTGAGAACTCCCAAAATGCCTGAGATTTTTTTTTTTTTTTTTTAANTTTTTTTTTTTTTTTTTTAATCAGTGTGAGTGGACCACTGACCCACAGGTGGACTAACACCCTGGCAAAACCTCAAACACTCCACATGGTTAGTTCTTGCCTGCTGGTGGAGCAAATCTACAGAATTCTTTCAACAGCCACGCAAGCTCAAGAAGGCTTTAGCAGCGTCCATATCGGTTATATTCACTTGCTGCAGTGCTGTTATATATATATATTTGGATTTGGTTAGTTTCATAAGCTGCCTCAAGGCCTGTGCCCTACGTACCACAATACATATATGTTGAAGAGCAGTTATGCCTACATACACACAGACAAAAGCACATACTATACAGTGAACCATAGGTCAAAGCCTGCTAGCTCTGTAATAACAGCGAAGCAACATGAGCTCAAACACCCACAAAGCATCATGGGACCAGAACGATGTGGGTGTATTGATTTCTGTGTGGGAGTGGGATACAGGGGTGGAGCTAAAATAGAAATGCAGGAGATGACAGATCCCTGCTGTCTAAAGGTGCATGTGGGGGTGGAGTGGAGCAGGTTGGTATGAAACATGGCTGAACAGAAAAGATTAAAGAAACCCAGCACAATTGGGAGGGTAAAGGGCGTGGCTAGTGCCACACCTCACCATGGTAACAGTTGCTTGGTGATAATGCAAAGTTGGCCAATAAGGATAGGGCCCCCTGTATTTTACATCAGCAACTCTCACCTGGTGGTGTTCGATTGAGGGTGTGTGTGTGAGTGTGTGTTCGTGGCATCAGGGGATTACTTCAAAGAAAGATAATGTCATATACAGTAGTCTCAATTGCAGACGCCTCCATTTCTACTATTAAGAATCTCTGAAAAAAAAACAAACTAAAAACTGCATTTAGGAAGACATTCACTGAAAACTTCAAAAGCCTGAGTCATATTGTGTTAGCCAGTAACTATACTTTCCATGTTATCATCATATCTGGATATCTCCCTCACCAATTGATAAGAATTAATAATTTACTTGTAATCCAATCAGCAGTATTCAGATGTCTACAATTTAGACACTGTAAACGCACACACTCACTTGGCAGAAGACGGGTTTGTAAGTTTCAGAGAAGAGCTGGGTCAGTTCCTCAGAGTCACAGAAGTCCAGTGGTAGCCGGTCCACGCACAGACACTTGGAGTGCAGGTTTTCCTCTTGGCTCAGCTGGTTCACGTCCATCCACTGGACCATGACTGAACGATCTCCCTGCACAATGGAGGTACAGAATCAAGTCAAGATTGTTGGATATATTTAATTAGATTTTCTTCACACCCCCTCCATTTTATCATCAAACTATAAATTCTGCATTTGCTATAACTGAAAAATCTTTTTTTTTGTAGCTATGGAAGGACCTGCTATTCTTGGCTCATACATGCTGATTTGTTTAAAACTCTATCTGCTGATTTCTATGTTAGTACTCCAAACAATCAAAAGGACAAAAGAAACTAGTATAATCTAAAATAAACAGATTTTTATACATGTAAGAACAGGAGAGCATCTTTCTTCCAGCGTTATATTTACAAAGAAACTGTGTATTTCATATTGTGGTGATGACAGTCCCCATATTGTTACTGTTTATCTCTCCTGATGATTAGTTTATTTTCACAAGATTTGTGAAAGTAAAGAACTAAGTCTGCTAAAGTGACATTAAAAATAGTCTGGATTCATATGCAAAAATTTCTCTGTTACATTTTCATGTTGTTAAAAGCCTTGCACACTGATGGAACACCCACATAGGTGTTTTCAGTGTTTTGGCTAATTAGTGCTCTTCTCATGACTGTGTGGGTGACTACACTGTGCTTATTTGACATCTCCTTGGCTCGCTTTATAGGGTTGTTGTACCACTTAGGGCAGGACGACATGGGACTTTATGATTCTTTTAAGTCAAAGGAGCTTGGTGACCTCTGCAGACTCCCAGCATAGCTCCACCCCCTGTCAACCTGAGGAAAGGTCTAATTAGTTAGAATAACTGTAAACACCCGTGTGGGCATGCAGGACCTTTCATTATTTTTTGAGGGGTCATTTTTCTTTATTTTTGACTGAAACTGACTGACAGCATAGTGAGTGAAATGAGTGACAGAGAGAAAGAGGGTGAACAAATGCAACAAAAATCACTGGTCGGATTCAAACCAGGGAGATTGTGATTATATGGTATCAAAGGGGCACCAGGACGCCTTCACTTTATGTTGGAATCGAAAGGTCAAGAAAAGAAAAATCGGCATCCACTGATGTTTTTGTTTAGAAGTTAAATTAAATGAGGCTATGGAAATATATAAACTATTTTGTTGGCTGGTAATCCAGTGAAACAAAGTCAATTAAAATTAAGCAACATAAAATGAAACAAAATAATGTAAAAATACATGATTAAAATCAAGTTAATGCTGTCCATTTTGCATGTTTGAGCCTAATATATTCAATTTTCATACATGTTGCATTACTGACAACCATTTCCCAAAGGATAAAACCGTATTTCAGCTTTCCTGATATGTAGCAAAATCTCTTAATCTTTCAAAATCAAATATTCAAGCAATACACCCACCTTAAAAATCGATATTTCACCTGCTCATAGTTAAGCAGCCTTAAGAAGTCACAGTCGTTTAAATTTTTCCATAAACACAGGTCTTCTTTTGGGACTATATTCCCCGGTGGAGACATACATTCACACCACACTTTTTATTGCGCCTAAATGCTAAAATTACGTAACTTCGAAAAAAAACCCTGAATACACATCTTATTCGCGATGATGGATTACCTATCCCAAGAATGTTTCAAGTATCAACAAGTTGATTTTAATAGAGTACAAGAATGAACTGAAACCAATGGCGATCTGGAAGGTAGGAAAAACATTTTTAATTCACTGTTCCAGTAGTATGCTTTGGGAAATGATTGTCAGTAATGAAAACTGAACATATTGTGTATGAAAATTGAACATATTAGACTCAAACATGCAGGATTGCCTGTATAATCCTTTAAGTAATTTTTAAAAAAAAATAAGGTTCAAAATACGAGTTCTGAAATGTCTCGTGTCTAAGTAAAGATGTTGTTCACACTTTGCCCTACTCCCCTTTCTTTTCAACATTTTCCCAGTTTTGTGGATTAATGTAGCAAAAAATAAAAAACACAACTTAAACACACCAGTGGTCGGCCCAGCAGCTCAGATCGGGCACGTGAAGCAGAGTCCTTCTTCATGTATTCAACAAAGCCATATCCTTTGGAGTGGCCCATCAGCTCGCTGTACACCAGGAAGGAGCGCTCAATGTTGCCGTACGAACGCACAAGCTCCTCAAACTGCTGGGCGGTGAAGGTGTGTGGCAGGTTGGTGAGGCAGAGCAGGGAGTCGGTGGGCTGCAGGGTGACGTTGATCAAGCGTCCGCGGACAGTGCTGTGATGGAGGGAGCGGATGGCATCCTGAGCCTGGTCCCCGTTCAGCAAAGTGACAAAGGCTGGAGGAGGGACATTATGGAGACAGCAACAAGGGGAAAAGACGGACGATGACGGGAACGAAGACAAGGACACAGACACACACATAAATGGATAAGGACACGGAGACTCACACAGACACACATTCAAAGCAGACATTGAAAAGCAGACGAGAACAAATACAAAGCAGGTTGTGGAAAATATGCAATGGAGACACACACTCAAAGAACATGCACAAAAACATAAACATGAAAAGCAAAGAAAAATAAATGACAGCCCAAATGCAGCAATGTTGGAAAGAGGGAAAAAAATAACAAGAGGGAAAAGATCAAATTGGCCACACACACACACACACATAACCAAAATCACCGGCAGACAGTCATAAAGACAGACAGACAGATACACAGAGAGAAAGACAGCACATTAGCTCGAAAGCCAATACGGAGTCACTATGTAGGGGAATCCACTGACACACACACACACACACAACTTACTTCATTAAAAACTACAACCTTCACACGTCATGTATGAAAAACAATGACAAATTTCACAACTTTGTGTTCCATTTTTTGTGTTTTTTTCACCTTTAGCATTACCAAAAAGTTACATTCATGATACCCATAATTGCAATACCTTAGTGTAAAAAAAACTCCATGTTTGAGCCAGCTGCAAACATACAGTATCTTTCACAAACAAAGGTATAGTATCCCACAGAAGTCTCATTTTTCATTCTCTCATTATTAACTGCAACTCTACCACACTGAAAGTCAAATATCACCCATTTAGTAGACACTTAATGTCCTGTGAAAACTCTTGACCAAGGAGAAGTTGTAAATTATCGGTAAGGGAAATGCGCCTCTGACCTGAGAATCGTCGACTCAGACTGCAGTTGGCAAAAAGAAAAGCAAAAGAGATTTGCACTCCTGAAACATTCTGGAGTATTTCAGCAGCTCTGGTTGATCTGCTCAGAGGCCAACAGCAGAAACCCGTAATTTTCGCTGCACAGCTCTCAGGTTTGAATATTTATAAGTGAGTGAATACGGAGCAGATGCTATTGAGAAGGAGTACGCATTTTAGTTTTATAAAAGAATTACTGCATTCTGTGGAACCTTCAGTGACAAATGTGTTACAGAATTCAGTTGAACAGGAAAAATCTTAAGATGTCGCTGCAGCAAGAACAGGCTGGAGGCAAGGCATAATAAAAATGATATTGGCTTAATTAAGAAATTAGAAGTATATTCATGATGATAGTTTAGAAAAAGTCCTCATAACTGAATTACGTCACTCTCTATTGCCCATTGGAGGACAAAAAAAG
Source organism: Lucifuga dentata (assembly GCA_014773175.1). NCBI lineage: Eukaryota > Metazoa > Chordata > Actinopteri > Ophidiiformes > Bythitidae > Lucifuga > Lucifuga dentata. Next base: position 13,622 of record VXCM01002164.1, on the reverse strand, counting down.
TGCATTGATAATTCAGTTCCAAACAGCTTGTCATACAGAACAACCTACACTCCTTGATATGCATTAAAGGAAAACACACTCCCAAACATGTGTGGAAACGGGGCTACGGCTGCGAGTGCACACTCTGTAGTCACATGTGCGTGATTGGGTGAGAATGGCAAGCAAAAACCCAAGACAGAGGGGTAAAAAGAGAAATGAAATGAGGAATGATTCATATACTGTGGCTTGTGAGAAAAAATCACTTGGCTTAAGATACACATGAAACTTCTAAACAATTCCACGACAAAGGGAACATCAAACAGTCCCAGTTCTCTGTCTGATCCTGAGTGCACAACAGCTGATCTGACTCACCAGAAAAGGAATTTAGACAGTTGGAGTTTAGGTTTCAGGCCCGCAAATTGCTGAGTGATTGTTTGCCGAATTATTCGAATGAAAACACGGGCATCTGGTGTCTCTGCTACTCATAAGATTGCAAAAAAATACTGAAATGATGATTTGTGGTTCAAAAAGTAGGCTTCAATCAGAACTTGTACAAACTGTGAGTTTCCATTGTAGCTGGCTTAAACAAGGTAGCTTTGAATGCAAAAAGTTTGTTTTAGGTTGTGATGATTTGTACAAACCAGTTTTTGAATGGCTAAGAATCATCAGCCCTACGTCCCACGTACCAAACAAAGTTCAGCATCGACCAAATCTCAAAGCTCAAAAATTCCACATTACAATATACCATATATACTCGACTATAAGCTGATCTCGAGTATAAGCTGACCCCCGATTTTGACCTGCAAATCTAGATTTTTAAAGAAACCCGCATATAAGCCTGATGTTGTTCCATCAATTTATCTGTTTAGCAAATTACCTGTTTGTTTTTTGTTTTTTTTTGTCTGAGAATTGTCATAGTATTCCTGTGATTTTCTGAAAATAATCCACTACCGGTACCAGTAAACAGCTGATTACCGCAGGTGACATTAGCTAACATTAAGTTTTCCGGACTCCTCTTCCTTGTCTGAATCACATTAATGAAGGTAAGGAAAGCTTTANTAACATTAAGTTTTCCGGACTCCTCTTCCTTGTCTGAATCACATTAATGAAGGTAAGGAAAGCTTTACAAATGAGTTCATTATCACGACGCTTATTTAGTTATATAATTATGGTGAGGTTTTTTTTGTTTTTTTAAAGAATCTCATCCATTATGTATTTTCAGTAATTATCCTGAACCTGAGTTGAAGCGGGTCCGTCTGTGTGCTGGACATTCCTCCTTCGGAGTTTTGGAATTCCTTCAGCCGACCTCCTGATGTTGTTCCATCAGTGTATTTGTTTAGCAAATTACCTGTTTTTCTGGGTATTGTCATAGTATTCCTTTGATTTTCTGAAAATAATCCACATACCGGTAAACATAATATTTATTTCAGCAGCTGATTACCGTAACTGACGGATCACGGCTTACTGGCCGCCGCAAAATGTGCTGAATAAGATGTTTAGTCAGGAAATACATCATTCTAAGGTATGATTTAAACTGTTTTACATGGGTAGTGGTAATGGGTAGTATTTCCACCCCTGGAAATTCCCTTCTCTGGGATGCAATTTGAATTGCTCATGTATAAGCCAAGCCCCCGATATGCATTGTGAAATTTGGTTTATATAAAAAAAAAAAAAAAAANAAAAAAAAAAAAAAAAAAACTCGGCTTATACTCGAGTATATACAGGTAAGTAACAGTTAAGAACAATTTGACATTGTATCAGCTTTCATTTACCAAGAGATAAATGATATTCCAGATATTCCACACTTCTAAAGAGTTGTGGATAATGACTCAGTGGACACTTTATAATGTACATTTAGAGTCCTGCAATAAATCCTGTCTTTGTGAAGCTTATAATGTTCAGATTTTGTTGATACTCCATCAGAGAGGTGCTGATTCAATTTTTGTTGCAATTTTGAGGCTGTCGTTAGTGGTGGTGTTGTACTGGATTCCATTAGAATATGAAGTCCATCCCATCCCTCAATTTTCAGCAGCTTATGTGAGACTGGATCGCAGAGGCAGCAGGCTAAACAAAGATGTCCAGCAGAGATTGTACCGCCGCCTAATAAACTGCCACCTGAGTGAGGTTCAATAAGGAATGATGTGGAAAGGAAGTAGTAGTAAGGAAGAAGCTCATCTGCGCACTGAATTTCATGCTCCGAAAAGCTTTTAATTAAAATGTTTTGACCACTTTGTCAGGCAACCATCTATCTCCTGTGTTATTCCTCAGGAAAAACACAGGTAAAAAAAAAAAACACTGGTAAATGTCCAGGTTTAAACAAGTCTCAGTATAAACTGCAGCTCTGTGAAGATATCTGTGACTGTAAGTGTAGGTGGTTTAAGTGCTGGAGTGTAGAAATGAAAAGAAATGTTCAAATCAGCAAGTGTTGGGACAGAGTATTTTTTTCATTTTCATACAGAACATCACTGTAGGCAGATCTACCTCAAGGTCAGGATCGGACTTGTGCATTGGAAAGCTATTCCTACCGCTCTGTAGCTCTTATCTTCTGGCATGGCTACATTTGTCTTTCTCCCATATGTATTTCTATTGCACTCTCTGTATTTTTGTACCTTTTTTTTTTTTTTTNTTTTTTTTTTTTTTTAGCTAACTTCTTCCTATCAATACCTATCTTTTTTATATCTATTTGCTGTATTTCTTTAGATCTGTCTCACACATTATAGTCTTCCAGTTTCTCAATGTCTATTCCCCTTTTTTTGCTTTCAGATGCTGCCTCCATCCAAATCAATTACCTCAAACCCCATCTAATACTCTTACAGATACACACACACATGCACACACTCACACACTGTAATGGATCTCTTACACTATGCAGTCTAATCTGGCTTTAACCCACTAAGTATGCTACCTAACATTAAGCATTACGAGTGGATGGCGAGAATATGGCTTGGGTTTTATGCTAAAGCTCTCTCTCTCTCTCTTTCTATTGCCTCTAATGACAAGCGGGGGCTGACGTCAAATCCTGCTCAATACTTTCTCCACCAAGAGAGAGAGCTCTAACAGTGTTAAATAGCCTACACAATAATGTTATAATTCACAGCCTGCCAATCACAGACAATGACAGGCTGCTAAGTGAACACTGTCAAAAAAAAAGAAAAAAAGAAAAAAAAAGAGAGAAAACATAAAAAATACACAAAAGCGACAACGCCTTAATTATAGGCCTCTGCTTCCGAACATATTGATTATTCCCCATGGTTCTATGACGGGACACAGGAAAAGAAGTCTTCCACTGAAATCACCTCAAAGGCTGCAATTCTGCTGCCATGTTCCTTGTTGAAGGAGCTAATTAAAATCAGGGGAGTCACAAAAGGCACAAGGGACGCCTAAAACTTGTGGGGCTAATCCTCATGTTCTTTGCAAATTGGTCCCATTGTTTCATCATGGCCCCAAGGCCAGTTCATCTCAAGTGGAGAGGAGTTTCATGGAAATTAACAACTCATTGGGCTGAAAGGGGCAAGAAATCCAGAGAACATAAATTTTCTCTTCTTACTCAAGCTTGCTTAATAGATTTTAAAAGATTTGTAACCTCTAACCTGCTCTGTAACCTGTACAGGAAAGTTATTACACAGTGGAGAAATGGAATTTAGTGAGTGAAATGCTAACAAAAAAAAAGTGCTTTCATTAGTAACTGTATGGTAATAAGCAATTTTTAGTTCATTGAGTGGTGTATAACATGGACATGGCTGATTGATAAGTTTTGAGCCTGTGACATCACAACAGTTGCATTTATTTAAGCTAAATGATTATCAGTTAAAAGTTGCAGAGGTACACAAGGCTCTGGGAGTTTTAGAAGATGGACAAGAGTAGTTCAACATTTAGTTTTATACAGTGTAGTTACTGGCTGTTATTATGCCTGACACCCATAAAACCCCTTCTGTAATGTTGGAAAAAGTGTTAAGTTGGAAAAAGATCCTATGTTTAAAAATAAATTATGCTAAAGCTCTATGCTAAAGCTGTACTCCATCCTTCTATGCTAGGATCAGAACTTATCAATTAATGTAAGCTAACTGGTAATTACTGCATAATGTAGGGGGAAAGTATTTGCCTCTTTGCAGGCTTTTTGCTATTTTTGTAACAAATGTGCGATTTTTGTCTGTGAAATTCAAAACTCTAATCCACAGGCAGCATTCAGAAGCAACTTAAAAGAAAATTCTCACTAATAACATTTTGGAAGTCAGGCATTTTTTTTTACTGACAGGCCGTCATGTGACATAAAGCAGAAGTTACTCAAATAAGAATGAATTTCAATGTCTTAGTCATGTTTACAGATGAGAGATGGGTAAGAGGAAATCGAGAAACTTAGCACGGAGTTTGGAAATTATATCGTCAATGCAATTTCCACCTAAACCGAGGTTTGTGCTCTATGATGGGATAGTGCACAAGCGCAGACGGCCTGTCTGGAAAGGATAAGCCTTCTGGATCTGTCCACACTCTCCTATCACTCTTCAGAATGTATATACAACATATACACTCACACACCCCTTAGAGCTCTCATTCTAATATGATGTGAAAGGTTGTCAATACATTTGCCTTGTCTGAAAAGATGTTTCCGCATATGCTACAAATAAAACAAGACAACAAACAGGACAAAGAATGTTAAGTGGCTTTTATCACTGCTGCTTTGCTTGGCTGGAGTCTGTGGCCACTGCAGGCTCCCAAAGAAACAACCGACTGCCTTGAGCTACCTGCTGTAAAACATGAGAAAAAATATGAGAAAACCCACACAAACACACCCAGTAAAACAGCCTTGACTGTCCCACTTAGTTCTGCATCACCAGTAGGCTGCAGTCCTCCTTTTACATACTGTATCTGTGGCTTTTTTTTTCTTCTCAGAAAACACTTCATACGAGCTGCGTCCTTCTCTCTCTCTCTCTCTCTCTCTGAGCCTTCTGTTTTTTAACAGATAAACCCTCCCACACTCTCTTCTTCATCAGCACCACCTCCTCTTGTTTCTGCCATCCAACAATCCCTCCAGCTCTTGAGCCTGTGGCCACTTCCAAGTCATGGAAGTCCTTGAATGGACTTTAATATATGTTGTTGTTGTAGCAGATTTGAACTGTTTTGGAAATATGTCCATGTTCATATTCCATATCAGTACAACTACAATATTATAAAACAAAGCAAACACAAAACCTGCTCAAACAGCCTCTACATGGCCTCTATACTGTCTTTTATATTTTGTATCTTTTACATTTTTACAGTCCAGAGAGAGCGACTCATGATACAATGAAATAAAAAGAAGACACCGTGAAATGACTTTCACTCCTTGCTTTAGTCCAGCTGAACTGAACTCGGGGATGATTTCCCTCTTGGTACAATTCATGTGGGCAGGTCTAAACACAAAAATCACACTCTGGTGTGAATCGAAACAATCACACCGAGACATTTTTGAGGAAATACTCTGTCTGGTCACAAATTAACTCTCATTTGAGGTGTGAACATGATCTTAACAGCTTCTTAAACAACTAAAAGGTGATGTATTGATCTGCTGACTGATCTAGAACCAGTGGGCTATGTGCAACGTTAAGTAAACTCCACCTTTGATTACCCATAGCAAACCAAATGGATGCTGTGAAAACTAACCCTAACACGTCTTGATGTTAAGATGTTGAAGTGTGCTCAATTCTCCAGTTCGGCATCTAAAGACAACACATATTCTTCACATAATGAGGCAGCATTGTTTCTGAGATGTCTTGAAATGCATTCAAATTCAGGATTATGCTGACATAGTTTCGCTATGATGACGATTACTACTAAGGATGTATCCCAAATTGTCATTTTTCTGTTTTAATAGCTGCCCCAGCACACAAGAACTTCTTTGTCTTCTAAATTTCTCGCTCCCCAGAAATTTCTGGCCAGTGAACAGAGCGAGCATTCTCACATGACTTTGGTTCATATATTTTGATTCTCTTGAATTTGTTGTCTGTGCGAAACCAAACCGAAACAAGAGTAAATGAAATAAAAGTAAAAATTCAATCACTGGTTTGGACCAAAGCAAAAAAAAAAAAANAAAAAAAAAAAAAGACAAGGAAACTGCAGAAAAATTGCAATTTGGAAAGAAAGGAAAGAAAACAATGACCAACAAGGACAAAAATTCTCTTTGCAGCCAGGAGCAAACAGAAGGGGGATGTGGTCCTGATGTTGAGCAAGTAGCACTCAACAGTGTGAGCTGATGACTATCAAACTGACTGTGGATTTGTGTTTTTATAGTAATTATATCAAAGTATTGTTTTTGATATGAGAATGATATTCTCATATAAAAACAATATAGTGGATGTTGGGTCATGGTTGCTCTTTTTTTTTTTTTTTNTTTTTTTTTTTTTGTCCTAGCAGTACTATCAAATTTGAAATCGATGCACCTGGGATGGATGGGTGTTAGATATATACAGTAGATGGGGAGATGGAGGGATGAGAAGCAGCACTGAGTGAATCCAACACTAAGCTTTTCAAACAGCCTCCCACTCATCCGCCCACAGTTACATTGTTCACTCAGCCTCTGCTTCCCTCTTTGAAATGCTCTGAAAGTGGATGCATCGCTTTCAGCACATCCACAAATGTAATTTACTATGCTACACCTTTGTCCACACACTGATGGAAATTAGCATGTCTTAGCATGATATAACAACGAAAGTAAACAATGTCACCTATTGATTCATCATTAATTGATTATTTATCTATAAACTCTACTAGATCATTTCATCTCTACATTCTTTGCTATCTGACCTTTTTCAATCAGTAATACCTTCAGTCAATCTCACCTTTCGCTTTCAAGTCCATCCTCTCTTCCTCTCTGCCTTCCTCCTTTTCTTCTGCATATACTATAGACAGCAAATTTTGACTAATCTGAAGAGTCACCTTAAAATATAAAGGGGAATTTATAAAACATAGCACCAGACTTACTGTGTTGATAAGTCATGCAACTATGTTTCCTTTTTACCGGCATCTTTTAGCATTTGCCTTAAAGGAGGAGTTACTATGTTATTTCTTTCTTTACATGTCGAGGTTGCGATTCATAAAACACAGTGTCAATCTCTTAAACTGTGGAGCTCTAAAGCAGAGAATTTATGTTTCCTTTGCCGATTTAATGTGTCGAGTTTGCTTTGACACCAGAGGAAGTGGTATAAAGCGTGGCTCTTAAACGTGAAGCAGCTCCGTAACACGCCTATCATCGGCTTTTACCTGTAACACACCTGACAAAAATGCTCCTTTAATCGGCGCTGATTACCTCAAAGGAAGCTTTATGAATGAGCTTCAATTATCACAGTGCTTATTTAGTAGGACGCTGTGTAGTTATCTTTTCTTTTTTTTTTTTTTTTTNTTTTTTTTTTTTTTTTAAATAAATTCTGTCCAAAACTTCCAAATAGACTTACCAAAAAAACTTGAAATACTCACAGTGACACAACAACATAATGCAATGCAATATAAATATGAATAAAGTATGAGGAACCGTATCATTAAGACTTCACCTCACATGCGCAGCAGTGCAACGGTGCATACACATCAGTAGAAAACACACTCGTTCTCTCACACACAATAAGCACTGACATACACGCTATGAATCCATGTGCAGAAGCTTCTGTTTACCCTGAAACTGACTCTCACACATGAAGCATCTCTTTCACATCTTATTTTAATACCTCGGACACAAATAAAACAATGCAACAATAATGAGATTTTGTGAATGACAAACTGATCTTATCTGAACGCACAAATGTGAAGAATGCTTCTCTAACAGTGTGTTAGCTCAAATTTGTCTTTCTAGATCTCTCTCACACATAAATACACAACAAAGAGATAAGGAGACAAATGGAAAGACATGCATATTCAAACCTGAGAACACCTTAGGGAAAGACGTAAGATCCACTTCTTCTTTCACAAAGCTCTAAAGACTTTTGAGAAAGTGTTAGTGTGTTTGTCGCCAGCTGGTTATAATAAGCACCTCTTATCAGCTGTGTGCATTTGTGTGTGTTTAAACAGAGAAAGCAAGGCTGACAACCCTGATAACACACTCCTGAGTCCAGTATGTGTCAGACCATAACAGGTACAAGTGCACACAGAATCTGTGTTGCTGCGTCTGTTTGTTTGTTTCTTTCCTTGAATGTTTGTAAGTGCATCGGTGTACGTGGGTGTAGTGATTTGTGCACAAGCTTCCAGCCATAAAGTGAGAATGTATGTGTGTGATTTCTGCATTTTGTTTGTGCATGTGTGTGAGCCACAGATAAGACTTTTACTGATAAAAATACAAATGTGGCTACCCAAAAAGAAAAACTTCAGGGTTCACAAATTGTCGATATGACTGCTGCATGACCATGTTTCAGAGCGATGCCTCATTGTATTTTTCTAAAGCAGGTTATGAAGTTACGTCCATGATTTGTGCAACAGTATTTGAAACTTTTGTTTACATGTTGCATATTGATCACTTCCCTATGTTATAAGAATCACATAAGGTAACACTGTGTTTGTCAAAGTCTACATACAGACTGTGAAGTGGGTTGCACAAAGATAAAAATGGATGCCAAAATTATTCTAGAGAATTACATAACATATCAGCCATCCAACAGCATGAAGCAATATCTAGGCTCCTGCAGTCTGAGATAAGTTGAATAAAATTCTGCATGATGGTAGGAGGAGATTAGAAAAAAGAACAAAAAAAAGAGAATTTTTGCATATCATCATGCACAGCAACACTTTTGAAAAGGCAAACACTTTGTACATCCTGGGGAAATAGCATTAACAGAAATAATAATGTTCCCTGGTACGATTCATTTGGACAGGATTGAGCACAGAACTAGTAATTGGGTGTGGGCCAAAAGAGCTGTACCAAGAAGCTTTTTAAGAGGCGGTCTCGGTTTGGTTATAAACAACTTGAGTGGTTTGTTTCTTGTGGACACATGATCCAAATTAGCCCTGAATCAACTACAATGCAATCTATTGATTTATAAATAGATCTATAACAGTCATCCTCAAAGTCTGGACCCCGGTCCAGACAAGTCAAGTCAAAATTCTCTGCTTTCTCCACTGCCAGCAGCGCTGCGAATGTGTGACTGCTCCACTGTCTGAGAATGTCTACTCTGCTTTGGTCCAATCACATTCAGCGTCCCGTCATCTCCATGACAACCATGGGTTGGCACGGCGTTGGGCTCACTGAGAGATGACAGCGCAGCTAGTTTCGTCAGCAGTCAGCTTAATTTAGGGTCAGCCAGCAGGAGAGGTGTGACTATTCCCGTTCCCCCTCTCCTGACACAATCCAACCCTGGCTTGACTGAACTTAATAAACGGCCTCTGTCTTATGGAAATTTTTCTTTGTAGATTTTAAGATTTGTATTTGAGTACCCCTGATCTAGAACCAGAGGACTTGGTGCATATGGTTTCGACCAATGAGTGGAGCGAGCGTTCTCACATGGGTTTTGTTTAGTGATGTGAAGATGCATTGATGCAGGTGGCGATTCAGTTGTATTGATAGAAACGTTAAAATCATTTGTAATCGATTATTCTCAGCAAAATTAAAGAAATAAAATAATAAATAAAATAAAATAATAAAAAATAATGCTCCTTAAAAGATATTCCTCCTTAAAACATTCTACTACTTCTTTGCATACTGTTTAAAAAAAAAAAAAAAAAAAAAAAAGAAATAGAGGCACGGCTCTGTGGTAAACTATGGATAAAACCTTTGCTCTGCTTGTTGAAATTGAATGTTAGCAATGCTCAAACGACCAGAAAAGAGAATCAATGATGATTTCAGACCTGGCAATTCAAAATAATATTCATGGGGTTTATTTTCTGTAAAGTTAAATAGTTTTCTTCAACTTGTGACATTAGTTGACAATGGTTCTTCCTGTTCTCTGAAATAACATTATTAAAAATTAACGTTCTGAGATCTTAGTTCGGAGTATTCAATATTCTATATTTTATATATATATATATATATATATATATATATATACAAATAAAAGTGTGTAATTAAGTTGCAATAGTCATATTTGTAAATTCAGTCAAGTTTTGTATTTAACTATGTGTATCAAAGTAAGATCTGCATGTTAATGAGCCGTTTTGTTTTTTAAGAGCCACATTTTTTTTGCTGCTCCCGCTGGTGTCCAAGCAAAACTGGTGTTAAATTGGCAAAGGAAAACTCAATTTTCTGCTTGACGGCTCTGCATTTTAAGAGATCGATAGTAATATAAGAGAGATTTGTCCCACACACCAGCGCGCCCGAGGTGTGTGTGNCCCTGGATCAGATGTGTATAAGAGAGATTTGTCCCACACACCAGCGCGCCCGAGGTGTGTGTGTGTGTGTTGTGTGAGAGAGATAAAAGATACAGAGTGCAGCAGATGAGGCTTGAGGAAGAGGCTCAGTGGCATGAGAATATAGTCAGATCAAAACTTTGTACACTGGCTGCACTGAGTGGGCTTAAATATCAAAGATAGTAATCTCTAACAGATGTGAGGTAAATATATTTTAAAACATCGTTAGATTTCATACCTCGGAAATTTACCACCAGAGTGAAACAGGTCTTTGAGTGATGGTGTGTTTTATGAATCATTTGTAAATAAGGAAATAGTGCAGTAATGCCTCTTTCAAGCAAACACTAAAAGATGCTGGTAACAAGTTTATGAATGAGGGAACATGGCTGCATGACGACATTTGCCCTTATGAACACACTAAGTCTGGCACTGTGTTTAATGAATCCCGCCCTCTGTCTTAAAGGGCTTTACAGGTCCACCTAACAACAAGGGCAATACATCGGTAGCCTCTGGCATACCGTTATTTCAAATCTGTGTGATAATTACATAATTTATGTCACTTAATTAGCATAAGTTCTTGTAACGAGCAACAGCAGAAAATAAGAATGATGAGGAGAACCAGGAATAAAGACTGCAAACCATCATATTAATCATCATCATCTTCTTTCTTGGCATCAATGTGAAGTTTTTTTAACAAGCCAAGGACCCTGTGCATGGGAGGCACTTATCACTTCATTAGTTATCTGCAGTGATTTGGGCCTAATGAATCTCTCAAAACTACATCAACATGTCTCAAGACTGGGAAACAATGGACAAAGGGAATGCAAGACCACACACATGCATACATGCAGAGATAAGCATACACGCACAAATATGAAGTATTGTATATAAAAACAGGGTGAGATGACAACAACAGTGTGTGCGTGCGTGCGTGTGTGTGTCAGATCAAAGGAACAGGCACATCACATTTGCGTGGGTTGTACTGATTTACATCTACTGATTCACAAGGAGACAGATGGACAGATGATGACAGAGAGAGAGAGAGAGAGAGAGAGAGAGATGACAAGCTGCTGTCCTAGAAAGCAATNGATGATGACAGAGAGAGAGAGAGAGAGAGAGAGAGAGATGACAAGCTGCTGTCCTAGAAAGCAATTAGAACAACCAGAGAAAGACTATACTGTCACAACAGGAAGATGGAGAACAAAAAAAATGAAAAAAACGCAAAAAAAAAAAAAAAAAANAAAAAAAAAAAAAAAAAAAAGGAGCAGAACAGACACTCATAATGGCTCCATTAGCTTGTACCTTGCAGTTCGATGAGAACAACACACACCCACACACAAATAAATACACACACCCTAAACTGTCTTTACTCAATCTCTAATCTGCATAATTACTCTTAATGTATAATAGGGCAAAAGCACGGTCACAAAATGAGTTCTGTGCTGTTTGGAACACTGTGTCTGTCATTACACACACACATACACACAAAAAGAATGGATGCTGTTTTGTTTATGCATGTGGGAGGAATAGCTGTAACACACAACTGAACAGTGCACAACATTGCACTGTTTCCTGTGTAACTACAAGGCCCTTCACTGGAGCACATTTCTCCTCCAAGGCCAAACAAGCCCAGACTAAGTTTCAGCTCATTATCTGGATCTGAACAAAAGTGCACCTATTGACAGTCTATTTTTTTTCATTAAAATTGGTGTATTGCTTTTGAAGAAATTTGCAACAGTATATTTAAAAAACACCCATTACACAACGCTTAACACATTATTTTTAAAACTGCTAGATCTGTCCCTGGATCTGGATTATGTCGCCAAAATCGCTTCGTAATTGTTTCTGTAATCTGATAAACCAAACATGATGAAATTTGGGTGAGAGCACAGATTTTCAATAGAAACTATAAATCTGCCAGTGGTGGCACTTAGTCTAATTTAGGAGATTATTTTATATCATGAATGTTAAGAAAACACTACCTTTCCTAATTCTGTGATTATAAATTAAATAATACATAAATGAAAACCATATAAATTGATGCATTTATTTTAAGACGATTTCTGTTGCTTTATACCTCAAAAGCGATTAACAGAATGGTAGCATATGTAGGGCAGCTTTACAATTGAAATCCAAATATGAGTATTATTAGTTTGTGATGCTGCATCAAATGAACTAATACTGCAGTCTGAACTGCAGTCATTTCTCAGCCTGTCAACTTCCACATTCTACTTCTAAATCCTTCCAGACAACCAAGAACCAAGCTAATCAACTCTCATTCAGCAGCATCATTACCAGAGAAAAACACACAAAACCCGAAGACAAAGATATTTATCTTTATAAGCAGTTGGGGAGAAGTAAGGCAAGAGAGGAGCTTATTGGTGTAAATGCAAACAGGCATTACAAAAAAAGAAGAAAGAAAAGCATAAGAATGGGTTAAAATGAAAAGGACTCTGGTAATAGATGGTGTTTGCCGTCTGTTGTGAGACAAAATGGTCATTAAGTCCAAACTGGTCCCTTTGTGTATTTTTGTATTTCACCCACACAGTACCACACATACATGAACACAAAGTGACAGGCCAATGAGCTGTGCTTGGCTTGTCTTCATTACTGGACAGGGCAGCGACAAGCACAAAGGCTTCCATTGAAAGGTTGGGATTCCCAGGATAACCCTGGCCATTGTGTTTCAGATCCCTGCTGCCACGGCGCTGCTGAATTAGTACAGTGAGACTGCTGGCGTCATATGAAAGCAGCTGGATGGCTGTTGCTGACTGAGGTTGGATGAATGGATGGATGCCTGGCAGGCTGGGTTAGACAGCTTCATCTGCTGTCTGTCTGTGAGTACATATGTAAATGTGTGCAGCTGTCTGCCTGTTGAGCTGTCTATCATTCTGGCTGAGGTTTTAACTCAAAGATGAGCTAAATTAGATTAAAAAAAAAAAAAAAANTTAAAAAAAAAAAAAAAATCATTAGCCAAACCAAAATACACCTCAAAGTTCTATCACATTAAAAACCTACCGGATAGCTCTTGGTTTGTTTTGCCTAAAAGTAAACTAAACTATTTTTGCATTTACAACATTTGTAAATGAAGAATATGCTTCTATTTGTGTAACAAATGGTTTTAATATCAAATGAGTTAGGGATATACTGTAAGTAATTATTTGAGTAAAACTGATTAAATGGATCCAAGAAAAATACAATTAAAGGGAAGTTATTATGATTTTTATTATTTTCCCTAATTTTTATAGTGTTTAGGAAACTGTAGTAGGGATAATGTGTTGAATGCAGCCTCAAGGGGGCACAAGCCAGTGTCCTCCTTGTGCCGGTCCCAAGCCCGAATAAAT
>VXCM01002163.1:69803-96040 GCA_014773175.1 Lucifuga dentata | reverse complement strand
GCTGTTATCTTAAACACAGCTGTTAGCTTAAACATAGGCACTAGCTTAGCTCTGAAACTCCTCCATCGTGAAATAATTTCAGTATTTTACACAGAGCAGTTGACAGCTGATCAACGGTGTGACATCATCAGTAAGTGACGGTGTTTCAGATGACGCTTGGGGAGCGACGACATTTCATTTTTCTCAAATTGTTGTTTTTCTGTCCTCATGTCTTTTCCCTGCATCTTAAGTGGGCGGGACTAAGACTCAAGGAAAAGACCCAGCAAGGGAAACGAATAAGAGCTGTAGAATAATCTCTCTCTCTCTCTCTCTCAGCGAGCTCTCATCCCCGGCCCTCCCTTCCTGTTGGGGGCGTGCACCGTGGTCGTGGCGTTCCTTGTTGCTCTATTCATCCCAGAAAAACCCTCCCCCTCCCCCCAGCTGCCCATCAGTGACAAGCCGCACCTAGAGAGTAAGGACTCCCTGTCCTCATTGGCTGGAGTCCACATTAACACGCCCCTGCCAGGAAGCGACGAGGAGGCCCCGCCCACCGCCAGCGATGAGGACTTTGAGCCGCTGCTGCAGGACAGTGTTGTCTGAGTGACATTAGAGGGAGGGATTGTAATTATGTTTTGATTGGATGATGACATTTTGTGACTAATAATGTGTGTTTTTTGCCGCTAGGCGAGACTTTAGTATCACTTGAATGTCAAAAGATTATGACTGACAAGATGAAGCACCATAAGTTTGGGACTAACACGCTTTAATCATGGACAGGGAAGAGATGCATAACATGTTCCGAGCGACCAATGGCGACGTTTCTTTAAAGCCATCAAAAAGCAAACTAAGCAAACTTTTAGAATTTGATTGACAGGAATGGGGATTAATTTAACCAAACGATGGACCAATGGTTGACACTGCGGGTGATTAACAGTGTTATTTGACTGAAAGGGGCGTGGTTATTGTTAGGATCCGCCCACATACAATATATCATCCACCATGTCTATACAGCAGAGATGATGACCAGGATACTGGAGTTTTTAATGGAAGTGCAATGGAAAGGTTATTTATCATCTTTTAAGCTTTGAGCTGTCGATTGTTTTTATGAAACAAAAAACTTTAATATATCATTTTTGAGACATGTTTTAATGCTGATGCTTTTATTTTTATGTTATGACATTGCAGACAAAACAAGAATAAGAGCAGTTTTTTTCTTTCCTTTCATGGGATGGAGACGGGATTTTAGTTCAGTTAGTTGTGTTCACTTTATATGTACAGAAATATACATAACAAGCATTAATAACTTGGACAGGGATTTAATCTCTTCCAAGACTAAAACTAAATATAACACGGATATCTATTAAAAAATGCCTCGGTCTGGCTCAGGAAAGAAGCCCTGAACCTTTAAAGTCCTGCTTGCGCCCCCTAGAGGCTGCAATGTTCATTACAACACTTATTCTCCAATATTTCCAACAGCAACTTTATCATTTAATTTGAATTTTTTAAAGCCCTGATACATGTCAGCCAGTTCAGGCAAAACACAAAAACAAACAGTTTTTAATTACTTGTCATTATATTAAAATTTGCCTGATGTCTGCATCATTTAGCAGAACTTAACTGTAAATATTGTACATGGGTTGAATGTCTAAAGAGGTTAAATGTACATTAGCTTCACTGTAAATATACGTTGTCTCGTCTGGAAATTTGTTGTTTATTGGTAATAAAAACATGATGCGCTCATCTGCATGATGAGTGTCAAGACTGTTCCTGCTCTTCAGCGGTTATTCTTATTCTGTCTGAATTCTCCTGAGACTCACAAGGTGTTTTTTTTATTTTGCATTATTCAATGAAATACACTTAGAATTTTTTTTAAATACATTGCTATATTTTTTTAATTAAACTTCAGTTTAATTTAAAATATTACATTGAATGTGTAACTGATGTTAAACTAGTTTATTTTATTTAAATAATTGAAATCCACCATTCTTTTAGTGTCTCAATTATTTGAAGTGAACTGCATTTTATTTTATTTTATTTTATTTTATTGACCAATAGCTTTTCCATGGAGTTCTAAAAAATTAACAACGACCTCTACAGGGCAACGCGGATGATTGGGCATGACTATCCAGGAATGGGCCAATAAGAGCACGTGTTTCTGGTCATGTGACCTAGGAAAGGAAGCAAGAGGACTGAGCTGCAACAACAAACATGGCGGTTTCTCAGTTCGATTTCTTCGCGGAGAGATTCTGGACGGAAGAGAAGGAGAGAGCGCTCATCGCCTTTTTCTCCAGTAAGTCAAACAAACAATGACGACAACTTTTCATTTTCTAAACTGGTTTTAGAAAGTTGATGTTTTATCGACCCGTCGGTGAAGGCTGTTAGCAACACAGCTGACAGCAACCGCAGCCAAGTTAGCTTTTAGTCTCATTAATGACATTTTAGGGTCATTTTTACGTTTATAAACTCTTCAGCTGTTAGTATAAGTGTTAAAGAATGTAAAGTTTTGGACAGTTTGTCTTCATGATTCAGTTTAATGGTTTTAGAAACTAACTGAAGGGATAAATCCACATAAACTCAGTTTATTTAATTTTATTATCAGTGTTTACCTGCAGTTTTGTCATTACATTAATGTTTATGAGCTGAAGCTGTAAAGTTGTAGTACATATTATATTAAGTAAATATGTAATTTAAATTTTTAGGTTATCTTGTTTTTGATTGTCAGTTTTGTGAAATAATAGATTTTGTTTTTTAAGTAAATATTCTAATTTTATTGGATTTTAGTGCCAAATCAAATTAAACACTCTGGTTGTCATGAAATCTTTGCTCATAGTGTTTTTCAGTTTAGAACTGACTGATGCTGATATTTAAAAATAAGGAAAATCTGGTAAATTAAACTTCAAACATAAATTTTGAAATCAGTGAAAAATTGTTATTGATGAAAGTTAACCACAAAATAAAATTGGAGTTGCTCAGTAAATATTTATGTTCATATGTTCAGTAAATATTCATATAGCCAGACAGGAGGGATTGATGGATCAGATTACCTGCGTGTTGTCAGGTAAAGGAAGGTGTTTTGCTGAGTCATTTTTTTTTTTTTTTTTNTTTTTTTTTTTTTTTTTTCCTCAGAGCACAGCTGTCTGTGGAACCACAAGTCAGAGAACTACAAGAACCGACAACTGCGATGGAAAACTCTGGAACGGCTGAGAATCCTTTTGTCAGCTCATCCTCCACCTGTTCCTTTCACAGGTAACACCTGAACGCAGCATGTAGCATCTCAGCCGAGGTCAGGACAGGTGGCAAAACAATACTGAAGGTTCTGTTAGATTATTTCAGAGATTTTCTGCCTCCTTTTGATCAGAAATTGATCACTATTGTGTGAAATCTCAGAATAGTTCAAGATTTGTTGTCAAAAAAATCTCTGCAGCACCAACCTGGTCGCTGCAAAAGATTATTATCACAAAATAACAGGTAACGTCACTGTCCCCTGTTTGTTTTCTAGTGGAAGACATAAAGAATAAGTTCAAGAATCTTCGTACCACGTTCCAGCATCAGTACAAACTGGTGAAGGCGAGCCGTGTGCGCACGCCGTGCAACGTCTTCGTGCCGCAGTGGAAACACTACGATCACATGATGTTCCTGCAGAGCTGCTGGGATCAGGACGACGCCTCAAACGACCCGCTGGTATCACCGCTCACTCTTCCACAGGAGGAGAACCAGACCCTCCTCGCCTCCCCAGGACTCTCCTTCCTCCCCACCCCAGCCTCCTCCTCCTCCTCCTCTTCCTCCTCTTCCTCCTCTTCCTCCTCCCCCTCCATGATGGTGAAATGTTACTGGACTGAAGAGAGAGAGCACATGCTGATCTCCTTCTACGCTGGTAAGAAAACTAACCTGTTCATCTTCAAACCTTCAGTTAATCACTTTAAAATTCCGTTTTCTTGAGTCAAATTTAGAACTGAGACTTTATTCAAACTTTATTTAATTTATTTACACTTTTATTTACCTTATTCACATTTCAGAAGCTTGATAACATTAGCTAGCATGCTAGCAATCTTGCTTGCTCACATGTAGAAAAAATTCCATTTCAGAGTGAACACACAGTTCCATCGTCGATTTTATCATGTATGATGACTGCAGATGAGACTGTGACATGTGTCGTCGTTCTGTTATGAAATGATGGATTCCTTCATCTTCTTCATCTCCTCTGAACTCTGGTTTTATTTTTGGTCGTCGGCATAAATTCACGTTAGTCTTCGTTAAAGATTCACATTAATATTCTTCCTTTAGTAAATCTGCTTAGAATGAAACATGAATACTTTGCTGTGAGATTTTACATACTAAATGCACATGTGGCTGAAATCTCACGTCACCTGCAGTTCAAATTCTTCCAAAAGATTATGGTAAACATAAAATATATGTAAATAATGTACTAGATTAGTGTTGGTGAAACTATAAAGTCAGTCTTGCTGCCTGATAAACGAAGCCTGGTGATTGGACGTTAGCGCCGCATGCTGAGCTGTGTGTCGCTCCACTCAGAACACGACTGTCTGTGGAAAAAGAAGTCTGACAACCACAACAACCGTCAGCTCAGACTGAAGCTGCTGGACTCTCTGAGGACGCTGCTGTCCCAGCACTCACCTGTCACCTTCACAGGTAAATAGCACAACAAAATACAAAATAAATACACACAGTCCCGCTTCCTTCAGCATGTAGCACACGGCACATTTTTTATCGGAGCTAGGCTAGCACATTATACTCTTTATGCTAAGCTAGGCTAAACACGTCCTAAGCTTTAATTTGTGACGAGGCGATGAGTTCTGCTCTGGTTCACAAACAGGAGCATTTCCACCAAAAATAAATTGGTTTAGAACCAAAAAAAAAAAAGTTGGTTCCCATTCAAACTGAGAAACAAGCAGGAAGTGAAGTGGGAACTGTGATGATGTCATAAGTGGGTGTGTCTTATTCTACCTTAGTGAGAGTGAAAAACAAAGTGGAGGTGTGTAACATCATTACCTGCTCATGTAACTCCGTTAGACTGAAGTAAATACTTTAATAAGGTGACAAAAGTTTGCAGTAATCAACGCGGTCCTCCATCTTTCTTGTCTTCACTGATCTGTTCATTAAAAAAAGAAAAAAATCAAATTAGTGTAAAAGTGGGCGGGATCACTAGATGGAAGTTCATTTCATGGTTACCAAACAGAAGGTTTGAGAAGCAGAGCGTTTATGGTGGAGCATGACGTGAAAACATGGTAAAAAGGCGTTTATGGCCGTGTAAAATGTGCCGTGTGACATCACTTCCTGCTGAAGATACAAGTTTGAAAAGTAAAGCCACTCCACAGCATGACATGTTATCGTTCCTGAGTGACTTCAGCGATCGTAAGTCGTTTGTTATTTTGCAGCAAAAGACATAAAGAGCAAATTTAAGAATCTGCGGACGGTTTTTAACCGCGAGTACAAAGCGGTGCAGGCCAGCAAAGCCGGCAACAAACTCTACGTGTCCAAGTGGAAACATTACCAGCAGCTCCTCTTCCTCTGCACTTCCTGCAACGAGGAGGAGGAGCCCGCTCCACAGCAGGAGGAGGATCACGAAGGCAGAAACCAAACGCCTCCTGCCGCTTCCAGCAGCTTCTCCGCCCAAACCAGCCTGACGTTCCACACGGCCGACGCCGCGCCTCCAAACCAGATCTGCCTCTCCTCGTCTCCGCATCATAAACTCTCAAAGCAGGTCGCCCTCCCCGTCTCTCCGTCACACGCCAACCCCAGCACAGGTGATCCAAACTCCTCCCCTCAAAAGTCCTCCCCTTCCTGTCCCGTCCAGCCGGACAGCAGCTGGAGCGCCGAACCCCGCTGCCGCTGGACCGAAGCCAAAGTACGAGAACTGCTTTCATTTTACTCCAGTGAGTGAAATTATTCACGTAAAACTAAAATAAAAAATAAAAGTCACAAACCATAAGCAGTGTTTTATAAAGGAGCATACCAGTGGTTTTGCATGGTTGAGCCCAATAAATACAACCTGTATTCACGTCACGCCACTGCCAACCATTCCAAAACATGCTACTGGAGCGTAAATTTTAGGATTGGTTTTCCTGCCTTCCAGACTGCTTGGTGTCGGTCGTCCATCACAGCAAACAAAACGCAGAGAGGAGATTTTAAAAAATAACAGAAAACTGAAATACGTATTAACATTTTGGAAAATGGTTGTCAGTAGTGCAACATGTATGCATGCTGTATTTATTGAAATTAACTAGGTAAAATCAGAGGTATGGTCCTTTAAATGCAGCATTTCTGTAGCTTGAATACATTGAGCGGTTTTGTAATTAACATATATGTTCTGTATGTTCTGCAGAACACAGCTGTCTGTGGAAACATAAGTCAGAAAGCTACAGGAACCGTCTGCTGAGACACAACATGCTAGAGACGCTGAGCCGCCTGCTGTCTAAAGACCAGCCCCTCCCCTTCACAGGTAACTCAGCCACAGGTAACATAACCACAGGTAACTCAGCCACAGGTAACACCACAGTCTGCAGATCAGCTCTTTCCTTCTGTTTCTGGTCTCGTTAGAACTCCAGCAGCTGATGAACGAGCTCGTTTAGCTCGTTAGGATTCTGCTGACTCGGCGTCTTCAGGTCGTGACGGTTTCCTGTTTAACCTGGTGAGGTTAACACGTTTCTTTATGTTTGCTTTTTTTTTAGTTGAAGACATAAAGACGAAGTTCCGGAACCTTCGTACGATCTTCCAGCGTGAACACAAAGCGGTGAGCTCCAACAAAACGTGCGGCTCGGAGGATTTCTACCTGCCCAGGTGGAAACATTATGGCGAGCTGATGTTTCTGTGTGAGTCCTGTGACGAGGACGAAGGCTCGCAGGAAGTCCACTTCCACCCACAAGAGGACAACGACTTCCTCCAAGCTCTGCCTCCCGTGCTGCAATACCACAGCAACCCAAAC
The DNA here is from genome assembly GCA_014773175.1 of Lucifuga dentata. NCBI lineage: Eukaryota > Metazoa > Chordata > Actinopteri > Ophidiiformes > Bythitidae > Lucifuga > Lucifuga dentata. Next base: position 89,118 of record VXCM01002163.1, on the reverse strand, counting down.
ATTGAAGCCCCGCCCTCCCCGTCACCTCCTGACTCCCAGCGCTCCTCCCCCTGCTCCTCCCCTTCCTCTCCCTCCTCTCACACCAGCAGAAGAGCGTCAGGACGAAAGCGAGCGTGCGGTTCGCCCGCTGCCGGCGAGCCGCCGGAATTCAAAAGGACCTTCTCTCCGCAGCTGCTGGACTCGCCGCACGCCGGCTTCCTGAAGTACGTGGAGGAGTGTCTGAACGAGACGCCGCCAGACNACTCGCCGCACGCCGGCTTCCTGAAGTACGTGGAGGAGTGTCTGAACGAGACGCCGCCAGACAAGGTGAAGAAGCTGAAGAAGAAGATAATTGAGACGATCCACAGCGCGTCCGACGAGGTTTAGGTTCTCCCGTTTTGGTTTCGTGAACGGCGCAGTAAAATCACAGCGCCATCGGAGTCCATGAAGGGAGGAGATGATCTGTTGTCATTCCTTCCCACACCTGAGTTGAAGTTGTGGGCGTGGTTTGGAGAAACGCCGCCATGCTGACGTTAGAGCAGCGTGTAAACATCAGACGGCGTTTCACAGTCCTTCCTGTTCAGCGGCGGTTTCTCCGCTTTGTCTCATATATGGACATCCTGATCCTCAAAGCTGTTTCCTGTCCTGTGTGTGTGTGTGTGCACGCACACTGATGAGTCCTGCCCACTAGTGGGTGTGTGTCACCTGTCTGTGGAGGCTGTTTTCCATACACAAAGCGTCTCCGTGGCATTTAGTTGTGGCGTCTCCATGGCGTTTATTGGGATCTTTTGGCTGGTTTATCCGTCTTAGAGTATTTCTTCTGAGGCGATCACGATGACACGCCTGTTACATGTGATGTTGCATACGTGTGCTGCCTGAACACAGCGTTTTCACACGTGTTCACTGACCTCTTCTTTTGTTCTGTCATCTGGTGTCAGAAAGACGCATCTTTATTTTTGTCTCATGTTTAATGAGATTTCTGTTGGTTTGACATGTTTTTGACATGTTTTGCTGACGTGTTATCAGTTGCTTTTTATAGATCTAAATGCCTTTTAAATCTATGCATATAAATGGGTTTTCTTCATGTTTTAGAGGATAAGTCATGTTTGATGCGAGAGAAGTGAAGCCGTGTAAAGTTTTATTAGAGCTGTTATTTTTTAAATCTGTGCCTTTTGACACGCAGAATAACGTGTTTCCTCACATGTAACAGCTTCTTACCGTGTTCTGTGTAGAAACATGAGTTTAAAGGAGTCGTTCCTCCATTTTCATCCTGAACACGAGACGTTCTGCTGAAAATCATCAGAATAAAAATCAGATTTACCGTGTGAACGTTTTCAGATGCTTAACGAGCAGAGGAAGATGATGAAGATGAAGTTCCTGATACTTTAAAGTTCTTCAGCTTTCCGTGTTAAAAGCTAAAAGCATTTTAAATCAAATGGAATAAAGCAGATGAACTCTTTTTGTAATCTGCTCATTAAAGCTGAGTTTAGTCTTAAAGTTCTGTTCATTTTACCAAATCATGTTCAGGTGAAACATTAAAATACCTTAACATTCATGTTTCACCTGCTAACACGCGTGTTGACATGTAGAAGTCAGTCGTTTTAATTTCTCATTAAAATCCATGTTCTGGCAGAGAAAAACATTTTCCTCATATTGGATCAGTTAAATGAAGTGACTCTGACAGAAAATACAAATATGTTTCTGTTATTTTGACTCTTTTTTTGATGATTATTGATCTCAGCACATTTCATTTTTATGTCGTACTGGAATGACCTGAAACTGGAAGGTAGGAAAAACAATTCTAATATTTACTGCTCCAGTGTGTTTTATAAAATGGTTGGCTGTAATGTAACATGTGTAGGTTGTATTTATTGGGCTCAAACATGCAAAATCACCGGTATGCTCCTTTAAGAAGCCTCAGCTCTTAGAGTAATTCTTGCCTCTAGATGGAGCCTCCAGATCAAATGTGCTGAGTGGGACAGTCTGAGACACCAAGACAGTGAGACAGAAGGACAGGGAGTGAGACAGATGTGTTTGTCAGGTAAAGAGACAGACTCCTCTGTCTTCACCTGTCTCTGAGTTTCATCATATCTGAATGTGTCACATGACCCTTTTCATCCAAAAACCCTCTTTATAAAACCCCTGTGACCTTTGACCTGTGATCACCTGATACATCTGTTGACCAAAACACCTTCGTCAGGTAAAGTACCACTGCTTCATTTTTACTTTATTCCAAGAAAGTTCAACTAAGTCCAAATGACACGATGATGAAGATGATTATTGTTCTTATGTTACTGGCAACCATTTTCCAAAACATGAAACTGTTTTACTTTTTGTGTTTTTACTTCTCCTGCGACTATTTTCTCTGGCGGAGACACATTTTCTCTGTAGCTGTGTGTTGGATCAGCTAAAGTCACAGCGTTTTCTATGATTATCTCAGCACCTTTAAAGTTAATTTTTATGTCATACTGGGATGAACTGAAACCAACGGCAGTCTGGAAGGTAGGAACAACAATTCTAATATTTACTGCTTAAGTTTTATGTTTTGGAGAATGGTTGGCAGCAGCTGTTACATGTATGTGGATTGTATTTTTTTGGGGGGGGACTCAAACATGTAAAATCATCGATATGCTCCTTTAAAAGTGAAACGATAAGGAAAGGAGATTTGAAGAAGGAAAAGTAAAAAACGGAAGAGGAAGGAAAAGGAGAAAGTCAGAGGAGCTCTGCCTTTTCTTCCGGCTCAGTGAGTCGCAGCAAATCCTATTGTGATGCTAAACAGAGAGAGAGAGAGAGAGAGGCAGAGAGAGAGAGAGGCAGGCAGAGAGAGAGAGAGGCAGGCAGGCAGGGAGAGAGAGAGAGAGAGAGAGGCAGAGAGAGAGAAAGGCAGGCAGGGAGAGAGAGAGAGGCAGGCAGAGAGAGAGAGAGGCAGGCAGGCAGGGAGAGAGAGAGAGAGGCAGAGAGAGAGAGAAAGGCAGGCAGGGAGAGAGAGAGAGCGAGAGGCAGGCAGAGAGAGAGACGGGGACAGAGAGACAGAGAGGGACAGACAGGCTGAAATGCTGGCTGGTATCTGCAGCTTTTCGTGCGTCTCGTAGTTTCGTCTCTCTTCTCGGTGAAGTTGATAAAGTTTTCGTTCCGTCGGTCTCCGGTCACCGGAATGCACTTTGCAGCAGCAGCCCGGAGCTCGCACACCTCCTCCTCTCCTCCTTTTCTCCTCTTCTTCTCTCCGGGAAGTAAATGAATGAAGGAAATGCTCCTGTGCGGATCTCCTCCTCCTCCTCCTCTTCGCTCCTCCGGGCTGCCGACGCGCTGAGCAGCGAGCAGGCCGGAAACAGCGCGCCCTGGCCCGGTATGGAGAGCGGCAGCAGCCGGGCGGCGGGCGGAGGAGGAGGAGGCTGGGAGCTGGTGGAGGCCCGGCTACAGGGAGGAGCACCGTGGGGCTTCAGCCTGCAGGGAGGCCTGGAGCACGGAGAGCCGCTCCTCATCTCCAAGGTTAGACATCATTTCCTGTTTATTCCCTCAGTAATAATAATAATAATAATAATAATAATAATTCCTATAACAAAACATTCCATCCATGTGTGTTTTGTGGTAAATTAGTGATTTTTATTATATTTTTACCTGAAAATACACAATAATCTGTGATTTACTGATTTAATCCATCAATTAATTTAGATTCAGACTAATTTTAAGAATTTATTAATCATCAAATCTGATTAAATTAAGTCACAATTGTTGGCAACAATTTCCTGATTTTTTTCTGTGGATAATCTACACTGTACAAGGGTTGATTGATAAGTTGTGAGCCCAGTGCGTTGACAATGTGAAGCTCTTACTGATGTAAATCAGTTGGTTCTGAAACAAAGCGCTGACCTGGTCACATCCATGCTGACTGATAAGTACTGAGCCCGTCACAAAACATTCAGACTGATGTGTTTCAGTTCTTCTATCTCCAATTTAATCTCCTTCCAACTCCACACACACTTCTGTCGGCGGAGATTTATCCAAAGAATCCTCCACAGCTGATATGATGCCATCCTCTGAGCTTCCAGATAAAGCCTTTTTCCTTTTGTGAAGAGGTGAAAGGTCAAAGCAGCCAGCAAGATGTAATCACTGCACGTTAGTCGAGTTTGTTCATCTCATCCAGATTAAAAAGCCTTCTGGACCTCTGGAACTTTAAGTTAGAATCACTGAGCTAAATGAAAAACATCTAAGCTAACACTGTTCGTATATCACAATAACAAGTCACCACTAAGCTAATTTCACTCCACCGTTGGTCACAGGAAGTACAGCTAGCTAACTCTGCAGCTGCTTGACTGAGCCAGCGGCTAGCTAACACTGTTAGCAGCTAAACTAACACTGTTCATACATCACAAGTCACCGATGATAAAAAGTCACCGCTAAGCTAATTTCACTCCACCGTTAGCTTGTTCTGTCACAGGAAGTACAACTAGCTAACACTCCAGCTATGCTAGACTGAGTCAGCATCACTTCCTGTTTGTTTTGTGTCTCTAATCATCTGATTGGCTCTCCTCCTCATGTGACTTTCTTAGTGTTCACCAGGTGTTTCAGGTGGAGAAGCTAATTTGTTGTGTTAGCTGGTGTTTAGCTGTTAGCTTGTTAGCTTGTAGCTGAAGTATTTCAAACAACAGGAAATAATTCATCAGACGCTGAGCTGGTACTTTCAGACCTGATGTTTAGTTTCTTCTCGTTACACGTGATGTTAAAATTCATCAACACGTCATCTTAGATATGACAAGTTTTTTCATATAAAAAGTTCTGTGTTGGTATGATCATGAATGATATGATAATTCAAAGTTGTAATTTGCTCGTCTACAGAGTTATGGCTGTTTGTGTCAAATAGGCCACGCCTACAAGAACTTCACAGCCAATCACAGTTGCTACATCGCATATGAAGCGTTCTGTTTCATTTCTCCATCTGCAAGATGATGAATTTCAGCTGGAATACCACACACACACACACACACACACACACACACACACACACAGGGAGGTAGTGGGTGATTTTTCTGGCCTTATTTGGGGATATTTATTCCTGAAAAAGGTGTGTGTGTGTGTGTGTGTGTGGTCTTACAGAAGAGCAGAGGAATAGTTTACATTTTACGCTTCACATGTTGGTATCGTCATACCATCATCTCGTTTTTCATCAGGCTGCACATGTGTTATTTTGACACACACACTTTCACACACACACACACACACACACACAGTCTCTCTCACCTGATTCGAACACGTCAGTCTTTTTTGGACTTCATTGTTCACTAATAATTGTGCATTTATTACTAAATTGAGATTCAGTAACGTGTTTGTGTTTAAAGCGTGTTGCAGCGTGACGGATTGTCTTGCTGCTCCTGTATTCCAGCTGTGATGTAGCTGCAGACTCTGTATGTTCTGGAGCACATGTATGTGCTCTTTGGCTTTGTAGCAGATTTCAGAGGCCCATTGTTACACGCTGTCAGCAGACAGGAAATGACCATGAAGCTTCGCGTTAAAGAAGAAAATCCTGGCATGTTTTTGTTGGACACACGGCTTGTTTGACACGGACCTCAGACGCACCCTGAACAGAGTTCTTGGCAGTTGTTTCGAGCTCTGCGGAGTCCCAGACGGGTGGAGCTTATCATCTCAACATGTGAAATAACTTCAGCAGAACTATAGCGGATCCGTGATCGTTCATCACGTCTTTGATACTCGTTGGTACGGAATCAGAACTAACATCCATGTTGTAACAACGTTCATCATATCAGAAACGTGTTTCTGCTGAAAACGTCAGAAAGCTGCGTGTAGACATGATTTAAGACTCTGCTACGACTCAGTACAACAATCTGCATACGACACACAACACTCAACGCACAACACACACTCAACACTCAACACGTGACATACGACACTCAACACTCAAGACACGACACACGACATACAACACATGACACTCTGCACACAACACTCGACACACGACACTTGACACACACAACACTCCACACACGACACATGACATTCGACACACAACACTCGACACATGACACATGATGCTTAACACGACCGTGAATCAGGGATGCGACCATGAAAACAGGAAGTCAGCCTGATGGTGACGCAGAGACATTTGGATGACACGTGAGGATCTGATGGAGCTTATCTTGTTCTGAGGCAGTGTGACCTTAAACACACACACACACACACACACACACACACACACACACACACACACACACAGGCGTTCTGACAGGCTGTGAAGTGGCATCACAGGCACTGATAAAGCTGCAGGGTCATGGTTATATATACAGTATATAGGGGTGTGTGTGTGTGCGCATGTGCATGTGTGCGTGCGTGTGCGTGGTCCATGTGGTATAAGTACAGTCTGTACAGCTTGGACACGTTTGTAAAATCTGTCCACATGTTGAAAACGTGTTCCTGCTCGCTCTGTTAATAAAGTTATTTTGAATCAGGAGTTGTGACTTCCTGTAAACGTGAAAAAAAAGTGAGTTAATTTAAACACGGAGCCACAATCTGAGATCCAGTCAGGCTTTTTGATGCAGGCGGAAATGATTAATGATTCTTTGTGAGGTGGAAATGATTCTTTGTGAGGTGGAAATGATTCTTTGCAAGTGGAAATGATTCTTTGTGAGGTGGAAATGATTCTTTGTTTGACTCAGAGATTCAGCTGCTGCTGATAAAGGTTGAAGTTGAATCACTGGAAAAAAGTAGCTTGAAAACATTTCTCTGTTCATACAAAAAGCTTCTTCAGGTGTTGACGACCACGCTCCGTTCTGCGCCGTGTTCCGTGCCGTGTTCCGTGCCGTGTTCCACGCTATCTTCCTGCAACAGTTGCAAAGAAACGATTCACAGCGAAACGTTTTCAAGCTACTTTATCAACTTCAACTCTAAAGTGACTGCCTGAATGACTGAGATGAAGCTTCATGGACAGTTAAGCTGCTGCTGAAACTCAACACTTCCTGTTGATGTTTCAAAATAAAAGCCTTCCTTCCTGGTAGGCTTTTATTTTGAAACCTCAACACGAAGTCTTTTACTGTGAAACAGATGGAGGAAGTGTTGAGTTTATCAACAACAAATCAACAGAGAGTTCTTTTCAGATAGACGGTAAACGTGTTATGAGAAACAGATCTGTCAGATGAAGCAAAGACGTATGAAAAGAAAAAAGATTAAAAAAATAAAACATCTAAACATCACATCAAATCATTTTATTTTTGTACCCAAAGTGGGATTTTTCATGTGGAAAAAAAGACAGCAACAAAAATGATGTGTTTGTGTGTGTGTGTGTGTGCAGGTGGAGGAGGAGGGGAAGCTGGGCTGTCTGCAGCGCCCCCTGCTGGCCGGCGATGAGCTCATCATCATCAACGACACGGAGCTGAGCGGGTTCAGACAGGAAGCCGTCGCTCTGGTCAAAGGCTCGCATAAGACTCTGCAGCTCGCCGCACGAAGGTGTGTGCGTGCGTGTGTGTGCGTGTGTGTGGTTAATGTGTAATGTTGAACAGGAAACAGAGAATCGGGGAAACAATGAAGATGTTTTGACATGTTGTTAATCATTTTCTCTGCAGAAACATTTAGCCTGAAATGCTTTGTTAGCATTGTTAGCATTTCTACTGTTTGTTGTTTTTAGCATGTCTTCAAGAGCTGCAGCTGCTATTTTAGCATTAATTAATCTATTTATTACTTTTAAACATTTATTAATTTTAGACATTAGAGTTTTGCACGCTGTTCTGAAAAGTTTGTTAGCATTTTTAGCCTTTTTGTTTTTATCCATAACAATATTTTCACTATTTATTCACTTTAGTTTTGCAGTTAATTTATCATTATTTTTTATTTATAACTACTTCCTGTAGGAAAACGGGCCTCCTCTGCAGCTCTCTACTCTGATTTCTTCAGCTGAACTCAAATGTGTTGACTTTGTCAGCTTCAGTTAAGTTTTTATTCTTTGATTTGTCGTGTTTTTATTAGTTTTTTATGGTTATGAGGTGCTGCTTGATGAGGTTGATTTTACCTCTTATTTTTGTAATTAGTGGAGAGAGAGAGAGAGAGACAGGAAGTGAGACAGGTAAGATGTGATAAAAGTCGCCAGGGAGACGTGTCACGGGATTTCAGCAGGAATGTTAGCATAGCAGCTCACTAACGAGCCGGAATCTAAACAGAACATGAATGAGTGTCAGTGATGAGGAGGATCAGAAATGAGTTGTAGCAGCTGATCTGCATATAACACACCTTACCTGCTGGCAGGTGTGCTGCATCACCTGAAAGCCTGGTCTGACTCATGTCTGATGCTTTGCCAGGTAAAAAGCTCAGTATGTGTTTAGGATCGGGGCGTGTCCGCGGCAGCTTTTATTTACTGCAGGATGTGTGACTGACACAACACGGGACTTTAGACTTTAACCGCGGCCAGGCGGACGCGGAGGGACAGGTGAGCCAGGAGCAGCCAGGTGTGTGTCACTGTGATGGGCTGATGGAAAACTGCAGGGAGGTGAGTCTCAGGTCTGTTTACAGAAGTCCGGTCACAGCTGTCACGTGTGGCGTGCTGCTGGTGATCACTTCTCACTAATAGACTAATTTTACCATCAGCATCCACACACACACACACACACACACACACACGATACATCAAAACATCAGGCTGATCAGAAAGTTGTTTTTCTGATCATAAAATTGACAAACGTGATTATTTTCTTAAAACGGAATAACGGGAGTCAGTCGGTGGAACGTTCCGCTCAGGCTTTATTTCCCACAACTTCAGAATTCTGAACATACAAAGTTTTAAAAAGTTGTCTAATGTTGTTAATTTTGTTTTTGATATCTTTTGTTTTTTTCAGAAATCCAATCAGATTTTAGATTTAATCAAATTTAACTCTAATAAATGCAACCTGCATTACATTTTATACTGACACTTAGCAACCCCCTAGCAACCACCTCAAACACCCAAACAACCACTTCATAACCACCTACTAATGGCAGATAGAATACAGGAGAGCTACATCTCGTAACCACCTAAATGTTTTCTTCTCGTTTCTCCTGCTGCAAACAATTCAAACTCATAGTTAATGTGGCACAAAACCAAAGTGTGTGTGTGTGTGTATCTGCGTGTATGTCCCTTATTGTCAGTGTCAATTAGACAAAAGGTGTGTGACTTTCGCACCAAACACACCTGTCAAACACCAACTCACCACACCTGTCTGTCTGCTCTGCTCCTCATTGGTGCATTCAGCCTGAGGGAGCCCTGATTGGCTAAGAACAAGGAAGTAAAGAGAAAGAAAGAAAGAAAGACACAGAAGAGAAGTACAGACAGAGTCATGCCTGTCGTCCACAAGATGAAAACGAATCAGAGTTTTACTGAGGAGCTGCAGGTGTGTATGAATACCGAACGTTGTTGTTGTTGTTGTCATCGTCATCTTCACTTTTTATTTTCAACTTCATGTTTTGCTACTTGATTTTTTGTTCGTTGTCTTTTGGTATTTGGAACATTTTCTTTTTATTTTCGTTTTCGTTCTGCACATTTTATTCTCTTTGATTCAGTTTGATTCTTTTTGTTTGATTCTGTTCGATTCAATTTTATTCAGTTTAGTTTAGCTTGATTCTGTTTGATTCTTCTTTTTGATTCAGATTGTCTAGTTTGATTCTGTTTGATTGATTCAGTTTGATTCTGTTTGTTTTATTCCGTTTGATTCAGTTTGCTTCAGTTTGATTGACTCAGTTTGATTCTGTTTGTTTGATTCAGTTTGATTCTGTTTGTTTTATTCCGTTTGATTCAGTTTGCTTCAGTTTGATTCTGTTTGTTTGATTCAGTTTGATTCAGTTTGTTTGATTCTGTTTGTTTGATTCAGTTTGATTCAGTTTGTTTGATTCAGTTTGATTCTGCTGTGACTCCTGAAATTCCTCTGGCTGTGTTGAGATCCGTAAAGATTCTGGTTCCTGAAGGTCGTAGAGGTCACAGATAAAGTCGGTGTGAACTTGAGAAGGACTCTGACATCATTTCTCACCCAGTGCATGCTGGGACGTTTCTCTGCCTATAGAATCTGGCTGAAGCCATTAAAGACTCGTCGTTGTTCTCGGGTCACAGAAAAGAATCCAGTCTGAGGCGGCAGAGCGTTGATCCTCGCTGGAGTCGTTTGGTTTCGGAGGTAAAAACATGTTGACTTACGAGCAGCTAAAAGGTGTTCTCGTCTCGTCCAGAAAACCTGAGGAAGCTCTGAGGGTCGTTGCAGAAGTTCTAAAGTTTAGGGGGTTTATTCAGGTTCAGCTCTTTACAGTGGTAGAAGGGACCGCCGGTACTTCCTGTTTAGTCTGGATGGCGAGACGGAAATGCCAGTACTTCCTGTTTTGGTGAAACAGACGCTGCCAGTGAAGGAGTGAGTGTGTTTTATAAGAAACAGAGATTTCTCATCATAACTACAGCAGACAGGAATGAGCAGGACATAAAGCTGAGGGTCAAAGGTCACATCATCATCATCATCATCATCATCCTGCAGCATGTGGTGAGCGGAACACGTGTTCCTGCTTTTAACTGATACCTGATACGACCAGGAAAAATGATCACTGTGTGTGTGTGTGTGTGTGTGCGCGTGCACATACTAAGTGTGTGTTGCAGTGTGTAATTTTGTTTATGGTTGTGTGAAAGTGTGTCATTAATTTTCACCTCCTAATTAAAATACATGAGTTTTAAGAGGCTGTTTGACTTTTATGTATGTGTGTGTGTGTGTGTGTGTATGCGCTCCGTGTTCTGTACCTTACAGCTGTGTAGCGTGTTTTTGTGTTGCTGATCACGTTTCACATCAACATCAAGCAGCTTTTTGTTTAAAAAAAAAAATTCCAGGCAGCGTTCACCTGCCCTTCAAAATAAAAGCTTAGGACCATTCATTATGTAGCACACACACACGCACGCATACACACACAGACACTCTCTCTCTCTCTCTCTCACTTGTCCAGTTGTCTCTGAAGGTGCACGTATGTCACCTATACAGCTGTGCGTGTTGTTTCATGACAGCATGGCCGTGTTTCTCTGCACGCCATCATGGCGTGTGCGTGACGCTGAAGCAGCACGTCTGCCATGTTTTAGTGTTTAGCAGCGATCTGAAGTCGTTTCAGCTGATTTTAAAAGCATTTATCTGGAAGCCGTTTGTTGTCATGTCAGGCTGATGGAGGCCAAGTGTGAAAACGGCGTGAAGTTTGGCTTAAAGGTCACGAGGTCACCAACATGTTCTTCATTTCACAGCTTTGGAAGTGACATGGCAGCATTTTGCTGAAAAGTGATAAATGATGGTGAACTCTGGCGTGTGTGTGTGTGTGTGTGTGTGTGTGTGTGTCAGAGGAAGCTGACTGCAGTGAGTCAGGACAGTTGAGCAGGTTTGTCAGCCATTCCCTCCTCCTCCTCCTCCTCCTCCTCCTGATCTGTATATTTGCATGTTTTTTGTTTGTGACACACAAAATGCAAATCTGACCAACAAAACAAAATGGCGTCCCGTTGCTCCTCTTTAACCATTTCACCTCCTGCTCTGTTGCACATTTTACTAAACACACACACACACACACACACACACGACTTAACTACACAAAACATGAAAACACACAAACCTTCAGCTCCTCTGAGTTTATTTTATGATTGTTCGTCCGCCTGTTTCTGTTTCGTGTGTTTTTTGTTTTTTATGCTCGTTGAAACATGTTTCCATGATGATAGAAGTCACGGCTATTTTTATTTCTCGCTAAAAGCCGTTTCCTCCGTGTTCTCTGAGAGAATTAAACAGTCTTCCTGCTGCGTGTTTGACAGAAATAATCATGTGTTCTTCTCTGTGATGATTATTTATGTCAGCACGTTTCACGTCTCTACATGTTGATTTTTATGTTTTAGTGGAATGAAGTGAAATCAATGACAGTCTGGAGGGTAGGAAAAACAACTCTAATATTTACCGCTCCTGTTGGAAAATGGTTGGCATAACGTAACGTGTTTGTTCGTTATATTTATTGAGCTCAAATATGTAAAACCACTGGTATGGTCCTTTAAAAATAAAACAGTTATAATATGTGTTATTTCCTAGTGTTAAAGACCGATCTGGACCACACACACACACGCATGCACACACACCACGCGCACATGCACGCACACGCACGCACACACACACACACAGAAACCCGTCTTGCAGGTTGCAGGAATGTTCAGCAGCCACAAAATGTGAGCAGGGAGACGCCACTTTCCTCTTTCTGTCTGATTACACGAGCATGTTAACCCCTTAACCAGCACCTTAACCAGCATGTTAACCCCTTAACCAGCACGCTAACCAGCACTGTAACCAGCATGTTAACCAGCACCTTAACCAGCATGTTAACCCTCTGAACCCGCCGCCGCTCATTAAGGTTTTTAATCAGAAGGTGAGCAAAGCTGAAGTGGGTTCAGAATCTCACCTGTCTGGCACACACAGGCTGAAGAGCCGCGCTTCACCTGTGAGTTTACCTGAACAGGAAGTTGTGGCGTGATGAATCACCTGTCTGAACGTACGAACAGATCAGAGATTTTCTTCTGTTTCTGACTAAATCTGCTGCTTTCAGGATGTTTCTGGAAATATCAGCGTCTGGAAACAATGATGAGGAACTTTATAGCAGATTCTCGATCATGTGATCACGCAATCATGTGATCACATGATCATATGACCTGTTTTTCCTTCACATGCTGCGAATCACAAACAACTCAAAATCTGCCTTTGAGCATTTTTTCTGGATGTTCTGTCCCAAAGGCTGACAGTGTTTTCATGTCTCTGTCCTCAGGAAGCGTCCTTCAGAGCTTAATGAGGAGTCTGATGCTCCGCCTCCTCCTCTTCCTCCTCCTCCATCATCATCATCATCACAGCAGGAGCAGCGAGCTCCATCAGAGCGCAGAGCTTCATGTTCAGCAGGAGTTCCACTCCGCAGCAGAAACAGGTCAGAGACAGGCTGACCTTTGACCTTTGTGTGTCTGAGGACATGAATCAGGTTCACACACGCCTCCTGGTGGTGAAACAGATTACAGCATTAAAAAGTGTTTACACGAGAGAAACCGTGAAAAGTAAAAAAAAAAAAGATTCAGTTACCAAACATCAGAGGGAGAGAGAGGGAGAGAGAGAGAGAGGGAGAGAGAGGGAGGGAGAGAGAGAGAGAGAGACAGAGAGATAAACACTCTATAAATACAGTCTGATTTCAGTCTGACATCCAAATATGGAGGTCGGGGCCTGTGTGTGTGTGTGTGTGTGTGTGTGTGTCAAGAGAAAGAATGTGTTTGTTTTTACTAAGGTGGAGGAGGTTCGTGTGTGTGTGTGTGCGTGCGTGCATGTGTGTGTGTGTCTTATGGAAGTTTTATCCAATGAAGTGATGATGTCAGTTTAGAGAAATGAAGTGATTCAACTAAGGAAACATCTGAGGAAAAGAAGGAAAGAAGAAAGGAAAAGATGAGAGGAAAGGAAAGAAAAGGCAAGAGACAAAAGAGGAGAGGAAAAGAGAAGGAAAGGAAAGAAGAAAGGAAAAAGGAAACCAGACACGTTTATAAAGTCAAAATCTGTCCATGCTTTCAGATCAACACCCAATCCTGTGGGACCCTGATGGCCCACTTCCTGTTATCCAACCAATCAGAGCCAAGCACCCCCCCCCCNCCCCCCCCCCACACACACACACACGTAGGGTATCTGATAGCCACTCAGACTGCAGGGGATTGTGGGTACTTTGGTGGTTTTATGCAGAATATGAATTAGATTTAAACTGGAATGATATTTATAACCAATCACAACGGTTATAACACAACACTAACGCACTAACACACACACACGTTTTCACTCAGGNCCCCTCCCCAAACCAATCCTTTCTCCAATTTCAGTATTTCCGGCAGATCAGACAGATTATTATTATAGCCAGGAACAGTTTCCCACGGCAACAGATAAAGTCTCTGTTCAGACAGACACACCCTGCTGTGTGTGTGTGTGTGTGTGTGTGTGTGTGTGGGCAGGAAAGACNACCCTGCTGTGTGTGTGTGTGTGTGTGTGTGTGTGTGTGTGGGCAGGAAAGACAAACATTTTCTTTTCTTTATGGAATGTGATTAAATTTACAGCTGCTGAACATTTTAAAGGTGTATTCCGTATGTTTTTTGTTCATAATAATTAAGTCTGATCTGAAGTTTAAACTACATGTGAGAAAATGATAAACGTCGTCATCACATGTATGAACATTATAAGATGAAAGAGGAGTTGGACTTCATGGAAACATGAGAAGCATTTTATCTTCACCTTAAAATAAAAAATCTTCTGTTCAGCAGAAGTTTTAAGATATAAAGCCACTCTACAGATTTTATTTACAATTTAAAAACAACATTATTTTTATTATGGTTTTTAAGGCTCCATCCTGTACGGTGGCTCCAAAGGACAAAATACCAACACGGCCGAAAACACAAACATTAGGAAATACTGCAAACACCAAGACACATACAAAAGGAGAAAGCACAAAGTGAAATGCTAGTATGCTAACATTAGCATGTTAAAATTCACACATGCTAAAAGTTAGCCTGCTCAACATCATCATAATCACATGCAAGTTTTTAGGGAAGTGTGAACACAAAATACATGTATGCATTTATAAGTGTGCAGGCAAGTGTTAACATGCTGATGCTAACAAGCTAAAATTAGAACAGTAACATGCTTACATGCTAAATGTAAAAAAAAAAAATTCAGTGATAATGTGTTAACATTTAGCATGCAGTGTTTAGCATGTTATTTTCATCATTTAACATTGAGAGGCTAATGTTCATTAGCATTAGCAGTGGTCATAAACATTTAGTGTGTTAGCATGCCAAATTGTTAGCATCCATGTTTGCATGTTTGCTAACATGCTAGCTGTAATCATGTTACTACCGGTGTTAGCATGTCTTCATTTGGAGCACATTTGTCTTCATATTTATGCTTTTTTTTTGTATGAGTTTTGATATTTACATTTCTTATTTTATGTTTTAAATGTTTTTATTGTTGTGTGTTTTGTCCTGATGGGCCACCGTAGCCTGACCAAGACAAACAGAACAACAATCATTTATGAAACAAAACATAAGAATTCAATACGACAAAAAAAAAAATACAATTCATGATAACATACATCTGCTGAAGTTACAAAATAAACATGTAAAATAACATTAAACACACACACACACACACACACACACACACACACACAGAGTGCTGCTTGAAGATGAACAGTTTATTCTGTTATCTGTAATTATTTTGGGCATCTATTTCCTCAAACTCACTGCTGACATACGTGTGTGTGTGTGTGTGTGTGTGTGTTGAAACTGGGTCACTGACTGGAGCATAGTTTTATTATTAAAAGCTTTAATGATGACAAAAGACACACACACACACAGCAGTCCGCAGCCTTCAGGCAGGAAGTAGAATAATATTTTCAGAACAAAGCGCTGGTCTGGGCGGTGCTGACACCTGATTCAGGCGGATTATTTCCCATCATGCTTTTCTCTCTGATCTCTGACTGACGACATTCCCATGAAACCAGATTCTCTGCAATCCGGCCGTTGGAGTGCTGGGAATCATGGGAGCTGTCAGAAATGTGGGCGGAGTTACAGTACCTGAAGGCCTCGTTTGATCGAACCTGAATCTGGTCTGCTGGGATAACTCTGCCTTTTTACACACTAATTACATGAAATAATGTTTTGAATAAATGAAGCTGTGAAGGAGTTATTTATAGAACGCTCTGGTGAGGCCAAGTGTTCTGATTGGCTGATGGTGTCATCAGAACACCTGAAGTCTTACCATCTGTTTCTACTGCTCAATACTCTCTCTCTCTGTCTCTCTCTCTGCCTCTCTCCCTCTCTCTTTTTCTCTCTCTCTCTCTNTTCTCTCTCTCTCTCTCTCTCTCTCTCTCTCTCTCTGCCTCTCTCTCTCTATTATCAGTCTCGGTTGCTGCACTCTTCAGTATCTTTTTAACTGCTCTTATCTCTCTCATCCTCCCTTTTTTCTAACCCTTCCTCCCTCCTTCTTTTCCTTTTTCCCTCCCTCTGTCTCTCTCTCTCTCTCTCAGTCCAGGCTGAGGATGTTTACTTCATGCTTTAGTCGTACGATAGCCTAATGACACTTAATTGCTTCGTTTGCTTAACGAGCGTTGGGCTTTGGGGTCGGTGCTTCCTGACGGATCGAGCTGCCAGAGACTCAGACAGAACGAGGAGGACAGGAAGGAGCTCGGATCTCCTCTGGACCGAACGGAGTCTTAACGGGACGGAAGGATTCACTTTGGTTTTTGTTGAATCATTGACGACGGAGACGGATTAGAGTCAGAAACGGTCGGTAAAGATCCAGTAGAAGAAGAATAGACTCAGGTGAAAGATTAACAAACGTTCTTAGAAGGTTTAAAGGCTGAAAAACAGAAGAAAGCAAAGAAATCATCTAAAGGAGAGTTTAGAAAGTTCCACAATGTCTGAGAGGTGAAGTTCAGTAGAGTTTAGTAGATTTCAGTAGAGTTTAGTAGATTTCAGTAGAGTTCAGTGGAGTTTAGTAGATTTCAGTAGAGTTTAGTAGATTTCAGTAGAGTTTAGTAGAGTTTAGTAGATTTCAGTAGAGTTTAGTAGATTTCAGTAGAGTTTAGTAGATTTCAGTAGAGTTCAGTGGAGTTCAGTGGAGTTTAGTAGAGTTCAGTAGAGTTCAGTAGAGTTTAGTGGAGTTCAGTAGAGTTCAGTAGATTTCAGTAGAGTTTAGTAGATTTCAGTAGAGTTTAGTAGATTTCAGTAGAGTTCAGTAGAGTTCAGTAGAGTTCAGTAGAGTTTAGTGGAGTTCAGTAGAGTTTAGTGGAGTTCAGTAGATTTTAGTAGAGTTCAGTAGATTTCAGTTGAGTTTAGTAGAGTTTAGTAGAGTTTAGTAGAGTTCAGTAGAGTTTAATAGAGTTCAGTAGAGATACAGTAGAGTTTAGTAGATTTCAGTAGAGTTTAGTAGAGTTTAGTAGATTTCAGTAGAGTTTAGTGGAGTTCAGTAGAGTTCAGTAGAGTTTAGTGGAGTTCAGTAGATTTCAGTAGAGTTTAGTAGATTTCAGTAGAGTTCAGTGGAGTTTAGTAGAGTTCAGTAGAGTTCAGTAGAGTTTAGTAGATTTCAGTAGAGTTTAGTAGATTTCAGTAGAGTTCAGTAGAGTTTAGTAGAGTTCAGTAGAGTTTAGTGGAGTTCAGTAGAGTTTAGTGGAGTTCAGTAGATTTTAGTAGAGTTCAGTAGATTTCAGTTGAGTTTAGTAGAGTTCAGTAGAGTTTAATAGAGTTCAGTAGAGATACAGTAGAGTTTAGTAGAGTTCAGTAGAGTTCAGTAGAGTTTAGTAGAGATACAGTAGAATCAGTAGAGTTGAGACAGGTTTTGTTGAGGACGAGCATTGTTTGGTTTCCAGGACAACATTCGAGTAGAATTCAGTAGAAATTAGCAGCTGGAGTCAGAAATGAATCTTTGTGGGAGTTTGTAGAAACCAAACATCAGAACAAAGAGTAGAGTAGGAAATAGAATAAAACGTTTCTGTCGAGGTCATGGAGCTGCTGGAAGCGTTTTACCGCAGGAAGCTGCGTAAGAAGCAGAAGAAAGCGGCGTTGGGCCGCTCGGACGGGGCGCTGTGTCGGACGCCGTCAGAGTCCAGCGTCAACGGCCTCATCTCCAAAGTCCTCCGGTTCACCGCCAGGTAACAGACGGCTGTTTTTACCACGCCGCCGCGAGGCCCTGAACGTGTCTTAACGTCAGCGTCAGCGGCGTTCTCAAGAAGCAACGAGCGCTTTCAATGAAGTTTATCGCTAAACATGTTGAGTTTTTATTTTTAGAGGAAAGTGAAGTTTTCCTGTTAGTCTGACCTCTGGTGGCTGTTAGAGGAACTGCAGCGAACCTCTGATGATCACATGACTTCCTGTCATTACGCTTCCATGTCGCCGTCTCCTGGTCACTCAGATAACATCACTTCCTGTTTATCTCTCAGGATAAAAACCGAGTCAGAAACCTGCACAGCATCACGTATGACGAGAAAAGAATTAATCTGATAAGAACACGTTAAACTCTGAGTAAGAACATGTTAAACTCTGACAAGAACACGTTAAACTCTAAGAACACATTAAACTCTGAGTACTTTAACATGTTTATGTGAACAAAAAAATGTACAAAAATGAGTTTACACGGATCTGCGACTTAAAAAAACATTCATGTTTTTTGTCTGAAAATCCTGTAAAAACCAAAAATAATGAACATGTTCTACATGTAGTACATGTACATGTACTCTGATGAAGGTGGTAATGAGTAAAATGTATACATGGTATCATGATATGATTCCATGTTAACAGAACATACATGATGTGTTGTGTAATCACACGTTTCAGACGTTTTCGCATCTTATTAGATTATAATGT
Organism: Lucifuga dentata; assembly: GCA_014773175.1. Classification (NCBI taxonomy): domain Eukaryota; kingdom Metazoa; phylum Chordata; class Actinopteri; order Ophidiiformes; family Bythitidae; genus Lucifuga; species Lucifuga dentata. The sequence goes on along the minus strand of VXCM01002163.1, from coordinate 70,754 downwards.
TTACATGCTAGAATAAATCAATAATCAATAATTAATAATAATAATCATTAATGTTACTCAGAGTAAAATTACTATGATTTATACTCATTTCAGGTGTTTACATGATGTCATCAATCAGTAAATCAGTTTATTGCCTTCATCTAAATTTGAACTGTCATGTAAAGTGTGTAGTTATTTTTGTGTAACTGAAGTTTTTCTGAGGTTGAAGCAGAAATGGTGTGTGTTTGTGTGTGTATGTGTGCGTGCGTGTGTGTGTGTGTGTATGTATATGTGTGCGTGTGTGTGTGTGTGCGTGTGTGTGTGTGTATATGTGTGTGTGTGTGTGTTTATGTATATGTGTGCGTGTTTGTGTATGTGTGCGTGTGTGGTGTTGTGTGTGTGTGTGTGAGGACTCAGGATAATATTTAATGTTAAGGTGTTTTCCTGCGTGTTTTTTTCTCCTGTAGCACTTTGACCTTTGAACTCTGCAGCTCAGAATAATAAGCAGAATAAAGGCATCGTGTGTAATAACCCTTGTAGTTTTCAGCGTTTTATTGCACACGGATAACACGGCTCACTAGCATCACGTGCTGACAGCTTCAACATCATGCTAAAATGCATCTTTTAAAGGACCATGCCGGTGGTTTTGCTTGTGTGAGCCCAGTAAACAGCGTGTTTCTGCGTATTTCCTGACAGGCGGCGTGAGCTGGCGGCTCGTCCTCACTCCTGGCATTCCACCAAACTGGCTGAAGGTCAGCGGGACAGCGTGCTGATGGAGCCGCCGGACGGAGGGACGGCCTCTGTGAACACCTGGATACACCACACCTGCCACGCCAGGTGAGTCAGTACACAATACATACATGTTTAGTCCATCACACAAAACTCTGAAGTTATCTATCTATCCCCCACCCCCTCCTCCACACACACACACACACACACACACACACACACACACACACACACACACACACA
>VXCM01002163.1:63321-69780 GCA_014773175.1 Lucifuga dentata | reverse complement strand
TGTGTGTGTGTGTGTGTGTGTGTGTGTGTGGGAGGGGGGGATGACATTGACGTAGATGCTTGTTGATGGGGCATTCCTGGTTCCCTCCCCCTCACCCCTGAGTCTCCTATGACAACAAACTAAAGACACACTCACGCACACACACACACACACACACACACACACACACACACACAAAGGGTCTGCAGGTTAATTTGACTGAGCTTGCTTATTAAAGGAACATGCTGGTGGTTTTACGCGTTACATTGCTGCAGACGTTTTCCACAACATAAAACTGTATTTTACACACCTTAACATGACACACACACCTTAAAATCCAGTGCCTCACCTCCTGACACCTTCGGCCAAACACAGAGGAGACGGTCGTTTGTAAGTTCTCGGTAAAAGCCGTTTTCTCCTGGGACTATATTTCCTGGTGGAGGCATACGTTGCCGTGTTGAAACGGTTCAATAAAGTCAACAAAAAATGTAACAGATGTGTTCTCTGTGATGATTATTTATCTCAGACACGTTTCACATCTCTACACGGTGACTTTTATGTCGTACTAAATGAACTGAAACGACTTCCAGTCATGGTCTGGAAGGTAGGAAAAACAATTCTAATATTTACTGCTCCAGTAGTATGTTTGGAAAATGGGTGGCAGTAAAGTAACGTGTATGTGGGTTGTATATATTGGGCTCAAACATGCAAAACCTATGGTATGCTCCTTTAAACCAAATGATTGAATATGCAACTCAGCAGTGTAATACCATCAGCGACCAGCAGGGGGCCAAGTTTACACGAGTCAGCCTAAATCTGTCCAGAATAAAAACGTAACTCCTCCTCCTCCTCCTCCTCCTTCTCCTTCTCCTCCTCTTCTTCCTCCTCCTCCTGCAGCTCCTCCAGCACAGATCTGTCTGCTGCTTTTGACTCTGGTTACCTGAGGAAGAGTCCAGACCAGTACAGCTCTCGTGGCAGCATGGAGAGTCTGGACCCTCTCCAGTCCTCCCAGCACCAGGCGGGGGTCCCGCAGCACCAGCACCTCCTGCTGGGTCAGCATGCCCCCGGCAGCCCACACCCCGCCTACTCCTCCTGCCACCAGCTGTCCTCAGCCAGGTGAACACTAACATCTTCTACTTCCTGTAGACGCAGCGGCGTCTCTGGATTTGTCCACAGGACTCAGACATCAGGAGGAGCTCAGAGGCGACCCGCTGCTCCTCCATGTTGAAAGGAGAACATCCGTGTTTGAGATCACGCTGTGAACGTCTCGACCTCAAACTAACGACTTCGTTGTGTTCCAGGTCCTCCAACAGCATCGACCACCTCCACAGCAAAAGAGACTCCGCCTACTCCTCCTTCTCCACCAGCTCTAGTATCCCAGAATACCTTGCCTCCGCCCCCTCCTTTAGCCCCGAGCGCTCCTATTCGCTGGAGACTGTCCCTCAGAGAGGAGGAGGAAGTGGAGACGTGCAGCAGGCCGACCTGTGTTACGTCCGCATGGTTTACGATAACCAGCAAGGCTTTTCCCAAGAGTACGAGCTCAGCTCCACCTCTGCCGTGTTGCTACACAACAGCGAGTCTCTGAGCGGGGGTGGAGCAAGGGCGGGGCCAGGCCGAGATCTGCAAGGTAAGGTCCATTCTTTCATCATCTTCTTTGTTGGATCTGTTTAAATACCTTTAACCACGGTGGCTTCATTTCTAAACTCCTGTTTCCTGTGTAGGGTCAGTGGGCGGAGTCTGTTACCGTGGCAGCATGAGTGGCAGCAGCAGTAGCAGCGGTGGTGTCCCGGCTTCTAACCGGCACAGCGTGGGTCCAATATGGAGCCCGGCAGCCAGCCGCAGTTCCTATGAGAGCCTGAGGGGGGCGCCAGCTCCACCGCAACGCAGCGACAGCTACGCCGCCATCATCAGGAACCACGAGAGACACGAGAGACCCAGCTCCTGGTCCAGTCTGGAGGCCGCCCGCTCGCTACGGTGAGGAGCATAACATGATTCAGATCATGTGTGTTTTCACCCTAAAATACCACAACATCATCAGCTGCAGAAAGCATCATGGGAGTCGAGTTGTTGTTGACTCAAGATCTTCAAATTGTTTTTGCAAAGTCTCGGTTTTATAATGCATCATAACGCCATTCAGGAAGTAATCTATGCTAATCTGTTATCTGCTCTAAAGCTAATCTAATGTGTTTTAACATGTCTTTTAACATGTTTTAACGTGTTTGAACCTGTTTTAATGTGGTTTATTGTATGTTTTAATGTGTTTCAATGAGTTTTATTGTGTGTTTTAACGTGTTGTAACGTGTTTTAATCAGGTTACTTCATAAGGGTTCCTGGCATCACTCCAGCGGCTCTGTGGCTTCAGGTACAGACGGAAACTTTAACTCGTTGCTTCATGACGTCATGAGTTCATTGGTTTTTCAGCCTGTAGAATCCTTGACACGCAGAATCAGCAGACATGCAGAATCAGCAGACACGCAGAATCAGCAGACACGCAGAATCAGCAGACACGCAGATTCTGCATCGGTGCAGGACCTGCAGTCTGAGATTATTTACCTCATTCAGACGTAGAACACATGTGATATGTGTCATTTCTAGCATCGCTGAAATCCACCAGTAAACAGTGTTTTAGCATATGCTAGCATAGTTTTAGCATTGTTAGTTTAGCATCATCTTTGCTGATTGCAGCTAAAGGCGCGTTCGTCGCGGAGGCCCAGCTCCACACCGTGATGGAGAAGAGTCCGGAGAACAGTCCCACCACCAGGCCCCGGCAGGGCTCAGCTCCCGGACACGCCACCGGTCCTGGTCCTCAGCCCGCCCACCTCATTCTGCCCGCAGGCGTGTACCAGGTCCCTCAGCCTGAACCCCACTACACCCAAATACCCAGATCCAGCCCCAGTCCTGGGTCCGCCGGCGTTTACCCAGCTCTGGCCAAGGAGAGAGACGGACGGATGACGGCTGTGGAGAACGGATACCAAAATAACCCTTCATCTTCAACGCACTCCTCGTCTTCCTCATCTGTGTCTCCTGCTGCCGTCCAACTGAGGAACCCACCAAAGGAGCTGCACAGGTGATGCCTTTTCTGGTTTTCATGCAGGGTTTGGGACATTTTGCTTATTATTCAGACTGGCAGGACGTGGAGAAAAACACGCAACACGTCTCCAGCAGACGTGTTCATAAGAACCACGGCCGTGTTGGAGGTTCCAGAAATGTCTCGTCAAAGATTAAATATCACCACGCAGAAGGAATAAGAAAACTCTTTTAGAGATTGATACTTTGAGTTGAGAGTGAGATTTTGTTGTTTGGAGGGGGCGGAGCTAGTTAGAGCAACGCGTCAAAACAGAAACAGACGAATGCGGACTTTAAATCTGCAGATCTCTGGAAGGAATCGCCGAGTTGTTGATGCTGATTAACCTTTTCACTGCTAACGCTAACGCCATCTTCTGATTCTCCAGGCCTCAGCAGGAAGAGGGTGACGTCGGGCTCCATGGACTCCAGCTGAAACCTGTGGGAGGGGCAGCAGAGATCCAGACTGGATCCCAAAGACCCCAAAACCACCCGGGGTCTCACAGCCAGATCTTCCCAGAGCCTAAGATTCATACAAACCAAGCACTCCAGGACCAAGTCTTCCAGAAACAAAACCAGGACTTTCAGGTTCCTCAGGCCCAGACTCCCCACGGCCTCAGGCCTCTGGCTTCCCGGTCCACCGGTCAGGAAACGAGAGACACATTCAGAACAACGGACCAATCCTGTCTCTATCCAGAGCCTGTGGCACCGCCCAAGCTTGCTCAGGGCCAGGTGCCACCCACCCCACCTGCTCACCCTCAGCCTCAAGCTCCACCCATCCCTCAAGCTCCACCCATCCCCGCCCCGCAGCATTCCTCCTGCCTCCACAGCGACTCTGCGGCTTTGCAGAACGACCAGCAGTGGGACCACAGAGACGGGGACAGGGACCCGCTGGTCCGTCTGGAGATCGCCCTGGCTGAGGTCCAGCAATGTGCCGGTCCTGACAGCGAGGTTTCTGCTAGAAGTAGCCAAAGCAACAGTAACTACGGCGACGGTAACCACGGACCAACGCGCAGCCTGTCCGTGCTGGAGAAGGTCAGTCGGTTTGAGCGTCGGGAACGTGCCGGAAAGCAGCGCAGCCATAGCAGCAGCCAGGCTAATGTCAAGGTCAGCCATCAGAAACACCATCCGTCTGTCACGCGTGATTCCTCTGTCACATCCTGTTTGTCTGCTGCTTTTAGAACCAGCTGCATGAGAAGGGGCGGAGCTCCCCACGTGGCGCTGAAGACCTCAGAAACATGTTAGAGAGAAGCACCAGCACAGCGAAAGTCAGCTACCAGGGAAGCAGCGTCGCCCTCACGCACCACAGGTACGCTCACCTTTCCTAACTAGAACAGCAACAGGAGCAGCAGAGGTTTATCGATGCGTTTAGAGTTCCTACGTGACGAGTCACGGCGAGTTTCTGGCATTTTCAGGGTGGCAGCAGATCCCAGTTCAGCCCTGCAGAGGAGCCGCAGCACCATCCAGCTGGACGTCCAGCCCAGAGACGGGGACGGCTACAGGGATATCGTCTGGAGGCAAGACCCGCAGGAGCTGCTGGGCTCCACGCAGGACACGCCCTTCACCAGGTCAGACATGGCTGATACAGGAAGTCACCATTCACAGACAACCTATGTATGTCTCCCATACATAGGTTTTACATGGGCGGCCCGCCCAGGTAAATGAAGACCCACCCAGGTTTCACGGGACGACCCAGCCTTAAATAAAAACACGTTTAATGATGTCATCAAACCGCTGATCAAAACATCGCTAAAATATGAATAAATGTATAATCTTACCGTCGTTCGAAGGTAAAAGTTTCCTAAAAAGATCCATGATTAGGTTTTGTCACTGTTAATCCATTTTACATTTTAATCCTCATAGACCGGAGAGACTCCTTCCTTATGAGCGTACCATAAATGCTCTAATAGAGGCGGCTCCTTTTTTTTTTTTTTTTTNTTTTTTTTTTTTTTTTTAGCCAGACTTTTATTCCAGGTCATTATTTCTAATTTTAACATGTATGTAACCTCCATGCTTCTCACCGAAGTTTCCTCTGCTGTGTTATAGTTCATTACTTTCTTTAGTTTTCCTTTAAAACCCCACTGAGGTCCCATCAAAACACTCTCATTGTGTTACTATGGTTGCCTAGCAACCAGTAGTATTCAGCCTGGCAGCGGCCATTTTCAACTAGATCTGGGTGTCTTTAGCGTTTTATTTGCACTTTTAAAGCCAAATAGCCATGTTAAACTTTAGCTGGAATCTTCTATTGCACAGTTATCCNGTTGTTGGATACTATTGTCACTATTTAAAATTCCTGGAGCTGCACCAAAACGTGAGGTTTTCATGCCTGCATGCTTTCTCCTTGCCTCCTTTACAAATGACCACCATTGATTGAAAAGTCTTGAGTTTGAAGCCTTTTATAAAATTCATCGGTATTTTGGTTTTTGAGTTTTTTGCTCGTTAGCTGCGTTTATTTGAGCTAATTATCCTGACGTGTACCAAAGCTTTAATGAATCTCTTTATTCAGAACGTACAGAGAGTCTCTGAAACACGCTCAGTCCAAAGTCCTCAACTCCACCTCCTTCCAGCGGCGAGAACTCAGCTCCGTCAGCTCTGCGCCTCCTGCAGCTCCTTCTCCTGCCTGCTCCAGCAGCCACCAGGAGAAAAAAGGCCCTAAGACCAAGCCCAAACCGCAGGGCGTCGTCATCGCGCCTTCGCTGGCCGCCTCCCCCCACACACCAAAGAAACGACACGTGGTCGGCCCGGAGACGAGAGGCCCAAGCCCCCCCGCGCTCCCCAGCGTGCCCCCGGTCGGACCGCCGCCTCTGACGCGGATCTGCGGCCGTAAACGTCTTGCCATGGACCAGAAGAAACACTCGTACTCGGAGCCGGAGAACATGAACGAGGTCGGCGTGTTGNCATGGACCAGAAGAAACACTCGTACTCGGAGCCGGAGAACATGAACGAGGTCGGCGTGTTGGATGCTGAAACTGCCGCCCTCTTCAGGCGTGGAAGAGGTAAAGCGCTTTTTCTCCAGGTCTTTATACGTGATGATTGTTAGTTTATTTCAGATATTCTGGGTCAAAGCTGCAAACATTTCTGTCGTTTTGCTCGGATCGTACATTAATCTGGAAAAGTCTGCATTTAGTTTGATTTTTTCGCGTCAGAATCCAGCATCGCAGACCGCTGCAGGATGTTTGAAAAGGCCACCAGCCATGCCGCGACCACGGCGTCACAGAGCGCCACGACCCGGTCCGACCTCCGCCAGCTTCAGCAGGACGCTCTGGCTGAATACGTGGAGAGGAAGAGAGGGATGAAGAGAAACGAGGGAGGACAAGGGAGAGGACAGAGGCCTCACAGTGTTTATGTACAAGCTGACAACAAGCATACAGGTACAGGATGGAGGGATGAGGGATGGATCTCATATTCCCTTATTTC
>VXCM01002163.1:13321-60821 GCA_014773175.1 Lucifuga dentata | reverse complement strand
TTCCTGATTCAGACCAGAACAAACGATCTACAGATCTAAAGATGATCTTAGACTTCACACCTGCTGAATCGTGGGTATGTGACTTCCTGTCTTTAGGCTCCTCCCACACTCCCGTCTGTCAGCGTGAGCGGCAGAGAAACGGAGACCGTCAGCGAGCCCATAGCACCTCCGCCCTGGCGGCGTCTGTCGGCCTCCCCTACCCCTTCTCCCCGCCGGGTGTCACAGGAAGCAGCGAGTGGCATGCCAGCGAGAGGCTGAGTCAGGCCAACCTGGACGCCATCATCTTCCCAGGCGTCTCACAGACCAGCACGGCTGGTGGTGAAGGAGACAGGAAGGGAGCTTTTGTTGCTGGTAGCAGCAATGCGGAAACCCGGGAGGACGACGGAGGTCTGGACCGACACATCCGCCACAGCCTGAGCGCCGCCGCCACGTCAGGAAACACGGCGAAGCATCAGGGGAGAGAGACATCCCTCTCTGCTGAAAACGCCACATCAGCCACGCCTTCGCCACTCACCCACGTCCAGCCTGCAGCAAACAGGAAGGACGGCGGGAACGCTCCGCCATCTCCTCCCCCGTCCTCCCATCCCTCCGTCCACCACCACCTCTCCTCCCTCCGAATCTCTGAGTCCAGCATCTCTGGACCGCTCAGCTCACAGCGTTTAGAATCCTCCACAGGCCTGACACAGGAAGACTTTAACGAGGTCTTCCTCCCAAGCCCCGCCCCCTCATCACCTCCTCCACCAATCAGAGAGACAGACATCACAGAGGACTTCCCTCCTCCTCCTCCTCCTCCTGAGTTGGAGCAGGAAGTGAGACATCAAACAGTGGAAAGGTTTGTCAGTATTTTTATATTTTAACATATTTACAGGTTTTGTTTGATCATGTTTCCACGCCGTTTATCCGCGTTACTAAACATTTTAACGTTTTATAATATTTCATAAAGCGAGTCTCTGACCTTCGCTGTGTTTAGTTCTCAGCCCTTTAACAGCTCCAGCCCTCCTGAGAGGAGCTCATCCCTCCCTCCTCCTCCTCCTCCTCCTCTTCCTCCTCCTGCGTCCACGCTTTACACTTCCACGCAACCACAACCACCAACCGCCGCCATCGCCGCCACCTCCTCTCCAGACACCCAGGAGGCGGAGGACCGGCTGGAGCTGGAGTACCAGTCTGTGCCCTGGCGGGAGAGGAGGCCTGAGGAGGTGTGGGTGGAGGACCTGGCCCGTCAGCTGGTGGGTGTCAGAACGAGTCCAGATCTCGCTCCTCGTCCCCGCCTCTCACGCCGGCTGTCCTCTGTCCTCAGGTCTTGCGGGACGGCTCCTTAGCGCCCCTCCTGGACACGTGGGGAGGTAAAACCACCGTGGAGCTCATGGAGGACATCTTTTCCAACACCAGGGCTGCCGGTAAATCGTCATGGCAACACAGGAGCAGCCGATTGGATGACAGGTATGTTTGGCGGCGCGTGTTTTAGCTGTAGGAGGTTTGAGATTTTTTTATGAACATATAAAGAACATGATGATCTCAGACGTGTGGATTTACAGACGACATCATGAATTCTATAATAACTCTTAGTGTGACACATGATGTTCATATTAATATTATCGTACAGATGATTAACAACGTCTGACTGTAGAAATGATTCATACGTGTAAATATGAACATGAAAATACAATCAAACTGTGTACTTTATGTTTGACTGGTAACCATGGAAATGAATTTCACTATGTGCTGATTTGTTCATTTTTAATGAAGACAGAAACTGATTAAAGTTACTTTTGAGTATTTATTAATGTAATGAGTTGATGTTTAGTTTAAATTGATAAAGTTTACTAAGAAAATGTTGAAGTTTTTTTGTTGTGCAGAGTTTAGGTTTCCATGTTCTGTTTGCCAAAAGACAGAAATGTCAGAAAGTTTTACGTGGAAGTTTGACATCAGATTCCTTCCGTGTTTTAAAGCTCTTCATCACGTGACCTTCAGCAAAACATGTCACAGTGAAGCTGAACACGGTGTTCCTGACAGGAATGTTTCCACAGAAAACTGATGAATCAGAGGATTCAGAGGAGTGTGGCGTGAACGGCGTGAACAGAAGGTCACGTTACCGTAACGGAAACGCTGTGTTTGGTTTTGACCCGTTAATGTGGGATGCATAAAGACAGAAACGCTCGTCACAACAGCTGGACAACACTGACATCTGGTGGCCAAAAGCAGTAAAACAGCTTTATTACGCAGAAACTCCGGATGAGATTTGATTGGTCCTGAAGACCTGAGCTGAGCTGATCCAGATTAGTTTCTGGATCCAGGATCAGAAAAAACTTTATTCTCTTATAAATCAAAGCTGATGGACCAGGTTGAGTGACATTTTTGGGGCTTTTGGTCTTATTTGGTTTTATTTATAGTAAAATATGTTGTAATGTTCATGTTTTATTTCTGATCTGTTCATCCAGATAAAAAGCATTTCAGCTGTTTGTTGCTCAGAAACGTAGAAATGTTTGACGTCGTGTTGATTCTCTGTAGGACGGGAGACGGACGGCCAGAGACGAGTCTGCAGCAGGACGATAAAGATCTGACCGCCAGGAAGGTAAAAAAAACAAAAACACCTGAACATTATGACCCGCGTTTGCTTTAGCAGCTATAATAATGAACCAATCAATAATATTGATAAATATTATAACAATACAAAGTAAAACCAGCAGAACATTGTGGTTACTTCACGTGTTTCCAGTTCTTTTATTCCGTGTGTTTCCCGTCCCGTCCACCAGGTGGAGCTGTGTGAGGCGCTGAGGCAGAGCGTGGCGGCGCTGCAGCAGGAGAAGGAGGCGCTGAGTGAGGAGCAGCGGCGTCACCGCGCTCAGGGAGCGAGCTTCAACGCGCTGGTGCAGCAACGCTGCAAAGCCAACGAGGCCGACAAGTACAACGTCTTCATCGGTACGCAGAGCGAAGAGCGAGGCAGCCACGTGCCGAAACGCCGCACCGTCAGCGCCGCACCGTCAGCCGCACCGTCAGCCGCACCGTCAGCGCCGCACCGTCAGCCGCACCGTCAGCCGCACCGTCAGCTGATCCCAAACTCATTGCTTCAGCGGCTGAAACGTCGCCCAGATTTTATACCGTGAAATTTAGCAGTGGAATGAAGCAGGTCTTCATGTTAGCGTGTGGGTTTGTTTTATGAACAGCTACCGCCACATGTAAATAAGGAAACATCACAGTAACACCTCTTTAAGGCTAACGCTAACATATGTCGCTAAAAGGCGTTTATGAATGAGGAACGTGGTTATACCGTGATGTTAGCGCGTAGCGACGCGGTAAATCAAGTGCTAACGTTTAGGAATCTGAGCCTATAAATCACCTGCAATTAATTCTGAGTTCTGGTGCACAAATTTAAAATAGCCGTAACGTGTTTCTGCTTCTGGTCCGAGTCGGACCAGAAGCAGAAACACGTTACGGCTATTTTAAAGTCTTTACGCTTCCTGTCAGCTTTCATATTGATTTTAGATTCTTTTATGAGTTTTTAAGGCGCTGCACCAAGATATGCATCAGAAAAGCTTTGAATTCATGAAGCCGTCAGACTTTATTTTTAGCTAAAACTTAGCGTAACAGCTTTTAGCCGCTACGCTAAGACGTTATGCTAACAGCCTTCCTGTGGATCTGAAAGCAGCTGAAAACATTTTAAACGCAGACTTAAAACAGCCATGTCACGTTTTATGATTTTATAAACGTGAACATTAAATCGCTGCATTCAGCCAATGAGAAGCTGACGTGTCACTGGTCACATGACTTGAGATGTAGTTTCAGATCTGGATCAGGTCTAATCTGGTTTGTGTTGCAGGGGATCTGGAGAAGATCGTGAACCTGCAGCTGTCTCTCTGCAGCCGTCTGTCGCGGATTGACCGCTCGCTGCTCGCCGTGGATGGACGGGAAGACGACGCGGAGGACAGAGTGAGACACCTTCACCTGTCTGTCTTCCTGTCTCTCTATCAAACTGCTTCCTGTCTTCCTTTTATCCTTTAAAGGAGCATACCAGTGATTTTTCATGTTTGAGCTCAATAAACATAACCTGCATACGTGTTACGTTACTGACAACCATTTTACAAAACACGTATAAATATCAGAATTGTTTTTCCTACCCTCCAGACTGTCATTGTCACTTTATTCCAATACATAAATATAAAACTTTAACAGATTTGACGCTGAGAGCAGTAGTCCATCACAGAAACTTTTACGTTTTTTTTTTGTTTTTTTTTGGTGAAGTTACGTAATTTAACTGATTAAACGCAGAAAAAAACTAAATACGGTTTTATGTTTCATAAAATGGTTTGCAGTAACATAACAGTTTTCTTATTATTTTGCTAAATCTAATCTTTGTAAATCAAACGTTAAGATGAACTCCTTACCTGCTGACAGGTAGTGACGTAACGTGTGCAGGTAGTTTTTATTGGGCTCAGACAGGAAAACCGCTGGTCTGGTCCTTTAATGAGGCTGTTTCCTGTCAGGACGCTCTGCGGCGGAAACGTTCTCTGCTGCTCCGTCAGACTGAAGACGCTCTGGAGCTGAAGGAGAACCTGGAGCGGCGGCAGCGCGTCGTCCACGCCTTCCTGTCCGGCTGCCTCACCCCGCTGCAGCTCTGCAACTACCGCAGCTTCGTCAGCGCCAAACCCTCCCTTCTGATTCGCCAGCGGCAGCTGGACGACCTCATACGGCAGCAAGAGGAGCAGCTCGCNACCCTCCCTTCTGATTCGCCAGCGGCAGCTGGACGACCTCATACGGCAGCAAGAGGAGCAGCTCGCACAATTATCTGACAGTCTTCCTGTGGAGGCAGGCGGTGAATTAAAGGCATCTACGTTCTTTTTGCCGAGCCCCGCCCACCTTTCTGCTCTTCCCTCACTGCTCCCTGCCACTGTGGCTCCAAGCTCCGCCCACGCAGAGCTGCGTTCCGCGACTGTGACATCACTGTGATGTCACAGTTGCTACGGGAAGCAGTGAGGGCCACGAAGCGATGAACAACCTAAAAACTCCAGCAGAGCGCCGACCTGCAGGAGCGTCACATGGAGAAGTGGGCGTGGCCTTAGCCTGGCTGCTAAGTTGCCATGGTTTCAATGAAACATCTATGCAGACTGTAGATTTAACACGTGAAGCAGAAGTTTTCGTGTTGCGGTTTTATTTATACCTCTGTTCTCACGGTGTTTCTGTTTCTCCGCTGCTGCCGACGCTACGAAACGCTCTGAAACGCCAGGAAACCCTACGAAACGCCAGGAAATGCCAGGAAACCCTACGAAACGCTACGAAACCCTACAAAACCCTACGAAATGCTACGAAACGCCACGAAACCCTCTGAAACCCTCTGAAATGCTACGAAACGCCTCGAAACCCTACGAAACCCTCTGAAACCCTCTGAAATGCTACGAAACGCCTCGAAACCCTACGAAACGCTCTGAAACTTTCTGTAACTTTGCTAAAACGCTACGAAACGCCCTGTAGGACTTCCTGTTTTCATGTAGGAGGACTTTGAGGAACCCGTGAATGAGGTTCCAGCAGGTTATTTCATGCATCATCAGTGTTTTCATTCCTGCATTGAATTCACCTGTAATTAATGAAGCATTTGCTTTAATGAGTTGTTGCAGGGGTTGATTGATAAGTTCTGAGCCATGACGACTCATAATTTAAAGCTCCTGTGATCTGTTTATGATTGTGGCTTTAAAATACTTTAACCTGATCTTCCTCTCAGACTTTCTTTGCTGATGTGAGAAGCTTTTAGCTGGAAGCTGTTTGGTTGTGGAGGCAACGGAGATTCTGATGGAAAACAAAGAAACACGTCTGATTACAGGCTCACTACTTATCAATCAACTCACGTGTTTTAGTAGAAGCAAAGGAGCAAAAGAAAAAAAAGTCAAGCATGTATATCAGTGAAAATGATCAGTGAATCAAACAAACATGGCTGAGGTAGAATAAGACACGCCCACTCATGGCGTCGTCACACTTCCGGTCCTGCGTTCTGGTTCTGAACCAATTTATTTTGGCTCTGAATGCTCCAAACGACGTTCACGAACTCGTTCCTCATTGGTGGAAATGCGACCTGAAGTTCTGGTGTGATTTCCCACAATGCCGCTGGCTCGAATCTCCCAAAGACGCTCCACACGCGACGTGCAGGCGTGACACGAAAACAACACGGATGTTTGATTTTACCACAGAAAAATCACTGTTTTAATATCACCATCAGGTTTTACTGATCAATATTTGTCACGTTTCATTTCCTTACAATCACAAAATAACGGATATGACGACTTTTATGAATAATTCACATCCCAGACAGTTTTAACAAAAGCACTTTGTGAAGGTTATTGAAGTGATGTATGAAAGTTTTATCATTATTTGTTATGTGACGTCATAAATGTGACAGATTGTCAGAAGGAGGTTCTTCCTAAAAATAAAAATGGAGGAGCAACGATCATGTAAAATAAATATGAACTCTTTTATTACATGTGATTTAATTTAATAAACATGAAGCCACATTCTTTTTATCTCAAAACATGAACTGACTTTAAGGAGAAATCATAAGGCAGACGTCACAAAATAAAAAATAATCTTTAACAAATGTCCTGCCGTCATTTTTCACTTTTCACATATCATCACGTTAATAAACTTTAAACGTCGCTTTAAATCTGATGTTTTCAGCATTTTGACTCAGAATAAATCACATTTATGACTCTGAACAGAAATATTAGAATTGTCGTGTTTTATTTTAAGAGCGTTTTCTGAGTCTCACCAACGACTTTACTGATTATTCTTTGTGTTTTTATGGCGTCACAGAATTCTTCACCTCAGTTTTTTTGTTTTATTGTGGAGTAAAAATTTAAATTTGCTCTACGAGAGAGTTTGATAATTTTTGTAAAATAAATGTATTTTGAAAATCAGTCATGTTTTGTTTCTGTTTTTTTTTTTTTTTTTTTTTTGTCATTTAAATTCTTAAATGTCACCCAAACACCTTTGATTGATGAGCAGATGAGAGGAAACAGGTAACAGGTTATTTAAACATGATTTTAAAAAATCAGACTAAATTTCAATTTTAAGTCAAAATAAACGCAATATAAATAGAGTAAAACAAATGAAGAGTGCATTTGCAAAAACAGATATTGTTTTAAAAAATATATTTAAAATTCATGTTTTAATTAACACAATAAAAGTAATTTATAATTTGATATTTCCTGGAAACAAAAAAATCTGACTTTACAAATTTATAAAAATGGAGCTTATCTGTTTTAGAAAATGAGCTTCTCAATCTGTAAATTTAAATTAAAAGGATACTAAAAGATAAATGAGAAAGTAAATAATTTTTAAAAAATGCGTCTAAATTTGTATTTTCGTTTCAGTTTTATTCAATTTACTTATCAAAAATGACTCCAGAGAATAAAAGACTTCCTGTCAGTTTGCTGTGATGTAGGATGTGAAGTCTTTTATTTTGAAACTAAAGGAAGCTAACCGGAAGTGACGTTATTTTCTCTCTGTTTTTGCAGCTTCTTCCTCGTTACTTTACACGTGTTTGACCGGAGAAAGACGTTTGGGATAATTTCAGCATAATTCGGGCGCTAACGGAGTTTTATTTAGAGCAGAATGTGTGTGTGGAGTAGTTTAACTTTGTTTCGGCGCGTCGCGGTGATTTAACACAGAAAGGCGCTGCTTTGTCTGTGTTTACGCTGCTAGCTAAGCTGCTAATGCTAGCAGCAACATGTCCGGACATGTTTAGAGTTTTTCCAGACAAACATGGAGCATCTCTTCCCGCAGCAGCTTTTTCCTGACTTTTATACCCACGGACCTCTGGACTTAAAGCCCGACGTCTGCGCCCGGAGCTGGGGCAGCTACGACCGAGTCCGACCGCAGGTAAATATTAATAAAACATAATCAATACAGAAACCAATAATCACATCTCTGTGACCAACAGCAGGAAACGTGTTGTGATGGAAATATAAATATAAACCGTGAATTCAGATGCAGAAGTTTTATTATTTATGTCACTGTTGTTGGTGAAATGTGCTTTAAAAAGACAAAACAGAGATAAAATTCTGCGGACTTTAATCTGTCAGTAAGTTCTGACATGTTACAGATAAATTACTAATCAAATGATTAAAAAGTGAAGATCAGTGTTCAGACTGAAAATTTATTATACAATATATGTTATTTATGTTTCTTCATCATCACATAAAGTCTCTGGTCCTCTTCAGCGTTGTCTGTATTGCTGCGTTTGTTTGTTTGTTTGGGGGCGTGGTGTCTGCTGTCCTTTGAGGTCCTGATGCTTTGGGGTCTCCTGGTTTCAGTGTTCTGGTCCTTTGTCCAGTTGGACTTTTGTTTCCAGACATCAGAGCACAGGAGAGGCGTGGCTTCATACCGAGCCGGTGACACGTCCACTGCTGTCCCCAAAACACGGTGAGTCCACGCCTCACTCTCCACGTCTCACTCTCCACATCCACGTCTCACTCTACATGTCTCACTCTCCACATCTCACTCTCCACGTCTCACTCTACATGTCTCACTCTCCACATCTCACTCTACATGTCTCACTCTCCACATCCACGTCTCACTCTCCACATCTCACTCTCCACATCCACGTCTCACTCTCCACATCTCTCTACATGTCTCACTCTCCACATCCACGCCTCACTCTCCACATCTCACTCTACATGTCTCACTCTCCACGCCTCACTCTACATGTCTCACTCTCCACATCCATGCCTCACTCTACGTCTCACTCTCCACATCCATGTCCACGTCTTTGTACTAAAAAACAGTTTATATATTACACACACACACACACACACACACACACACACACAGNCCACGTCTTTGTACTAAAAAACAGTTTATATATTACACACACACACACACACACACAGGAAGTATGGATGTTTAACTATTGTGATGAATAAATTAGTGAAACATTAATTTGCTGCATTTTTGTTTTTACAAATTTCAACAAAACATCAGATTTTTTGTTTTAAACATAAACGTTGATATTTTTATAAACCTCGTAAAAATGTCAAATCGTCTTTTTTTGACAAGTTACTCAAATAATAACAATAATTTCTATGAAATAAACTTTTTCTCTCAGTTTTCTTCTTTAGAAGGTAAAATAAGTTTTATTCCAAAATAATCAAAACAATCCTTTTATTAAAGAATCAATTTTAGGAGATTTGAAGCAGAAAAAAGTTCAGAGTCAGAATTCATATTTTATCTTTTATGTCCTCTGTTGTTGTTTTTTTTTCAGCCTTCCTTTGGCCTACGACTCTTCCAGATCCGCTCAACTTCACAGAACACGTATGAACAAACACGTCACGTACACTCTCTGAAGCTGAACGTGTTCACCTGTTGACTCTTTACTTCCTGTCGCAGATGCAGAATTTCTTCATGGATCACGGCCGCGACGCCTTCAGCTGCATGTCGAAACTTCTGGCCCCAAACTTCCGCTTCACCTCCACACGCGTGAGGAACAAACAAGCATGTTTAACATTGTTTAATATGACATATAAATATATGAATATAAATGACTGCAGATGCATGTTACTGAAGTGTGTGTGTGTGCGTGTTGCAGAATGACAATAAGGACTCGGTTCACATGTGGAAGGTGACACGCTTCATGGACATGCTGCAGTATAAGATGTAAGTGGAGTCCAATGAATGAATCTGCATGTTCAACCAAACATGTGACTGAGATTCAGCACAGAACACGCCTGGACTCGCTGGGAAACCCCAGACCACGGTTTCCATGACGACCAGAGTTCAGCAAAGGAGGACAAGCTGTAAAAAGTCTCTGTTCTTCCTCAGATGCCAGCAGGCGTACTCCTGCAGGGCGATGGAGGCGTACGGCGCCCTGCTGTCGGACGCCGTGCACGCCGTTCCCGTGGCGCTGCTGGGCTCGCTGCTGCACGAGGAGCTGAGCCTGCAGAGGGACCGCATGCTGTTCTCTGAGGCCGCCACGGGGGGCGCTCTGACCTTCATCCCCTTCACACCGAGCGCAGACTCTCAGCACGGCTGCCTGCTGTACGCTGCCAACACGGGACGGGACCGCCTCCGTATCCTTCAGCCGCATCTTCATCATCATCATCATCACATGTTAAAAAGCCTGAAGTTTAGCTGACTGAATCTTTCTCACGTGAACGCTGCACTCAGACTTACATCTTTTTTTTTTTTTTTTTNTTTTTTTTTTTTTTTTTTACTGTGGTGAAATTTCACAACGGAATCGTGAACATGGAGTCGACGTTTCACCGTGTCGTGACGTTTTCTCAGGAATCGGCGTCATGCATAAGACGATTGCTGAAGCTGCAATCGTTGAACTTTCAACTCTGAAAAACACGACACGCGTGCATTTTAACAGCTGAATTCTTAGGTGGCTTTTATGTGTAAACGTGTTCTGACAGCTGTTAGTTCACGTTTAATTCTAATGTTTTGAGCTGAAGCGTGTTGCGTGTTTTTCGGACATGTTTAGATCAGAACTCGGGAAACTTTCTGGTTGCAGCATTACATCTCCGTCTTTGTTTCTGTTTTTATAAATTTTGTAGCGTGATCTCGCTGCTCATCCGTGTTCCTCTTAACACAGTACTGCAGATTTCCATAAGGTGGTGCTGCAGTCCCGCGGCGGTGGTCCGCCCTGCGTGGACGCCTGCAGCAACAAGGCGCTGAGCTTCCAGCTGACAGGACCGGTGAGACAGATCAGCGCCGCCTGCGTCCTCGGCCTCTGTAAGAGCCAATCATCGATCAGTACCGATCAGGTCAACGTGATCAGTTTGGTTTATTTTTGATTGGTTGGAAGCTGATGGAACACGGATCTAACACGGACTTGTGTGTCGCAGGTTGTGTTGGCGTGCGGTCGGACCGGCTGTGTGGCGTTTGGAAGTTTGATGAAAGAGACGCGCCTCGTTTGCTGCAGGTCGTTAAGAGCAAAGAGCTCGTTACCTGCATCAATGTCAGGTCAGTCACGGGTTCAACTCCACACGCAGCCACACGGAATGAGAGCCGTGAACACTGAGCCGTGAGCTCTGTACAGGAAGTAGCCATATCATTTTCTGAAGAAATGCTTAAAATTAACGAATCGTCTCTTTTTTTAGTCCTCATGTGTTAGGTGAAGTTCTGGTGGCCGGTGAGAGCGGAGCGGCGAACCTCTGGACCGTCGGAAAAGGGTGAGGAAGAGGAGGAGGAGGAGGAGGAGTTATTCTCTGCAGGATGAGTTCTAATCATCTGGATTTAAATTCTCCGTCAGGATGCAGAAGGTCCGTGAGGAAGACAGCAACCTGTACTTCAATGCCAAGTCGTCATGGCGATGGTGCGAGTTCTCCGCCCACCCGAGGGTGATGCTGTATGCAGACCGGACAGGCGTGGAGCTGACGGACATCAGGGTGAGNACCCGAGGGTGATGCTGTATGCAGACCGGACAGGCGTGGAGCTGACGGACATCAGGGTGAGCTTCATCAGATGTAAAACGTCTCCAAACGCTCTTTAGATGGAGGCGACGGACGTCAGCCGCTGGGCGAAGAGCTTTTTTTTTTTTTTTTTTTTTTNTTTAAATTTTTTTTTTTTTTTTGGTGAAGTTTTTTTTTTTAGGTTTTTTTACACGGTGAAGCAGAAACAACGACTTTCAGGAAGTTCATGAAACTGTTCTGCAGTTTCATGTCCTGAAAGTCTTGAACCCTCGTTGTTGCAACTAATTCAGACCAGAACAAACGATCTGAGATCTGAAATCAGTCTTAGTTCCAGACTTTAGATCCTGAAGTTTGTTCTCTCCATCACAGTTTTATCATCTCCTCTCATTTCACTCCTTTTCCTTCCTTCCTTCCTTTCTTCCTTCCTTCTCTCCTCCGTCTTGCAGGTCTCTCCAGTTTCCAGTCACACTCTGTTTCGTATCAGCAACACGTCTGAGTGTCGTAGCGGAGAGAGACTCGTCCTGTGCAGATACCTTGCCGACGCCCACAGCTTCCACCACCTCATCACCACGCAGGTAAACACGCGTGTTCTGCTTGTTCATGCTTTAGGTTTGAAGGGAAAAATGATAAACGTGTAAACAAACGTCTCTGTCGTCTCAGCATTCTGCCTACATCCTGGACGAGCGTTTCCCCTGCGTTCCCGTGCTGAAGTGGGATCACATGATGCAGTCCCCACCCATGTTTTGTCACGTTCTTGCTGGCTCCACCTTCTCGTCTTCAGGTGTGGGTGGGGCTAGAACCACCAAGGTTATTCTGGGCTCCCAGAAATCTCAGGAAATCACACTGCTGCAGTACTCAGGTCAGTCAGCAGGGGGCAGTGAGGCACTTTGCAGCGGCCATGTTGGAGCGCTGTGTTCTGATGATGTGCGTGTGCGTGTGCATGTCAGGAGGTAGCGTGGAGGCGTGTGTGGGCTGTGGTCCTCCTCAGGCTCTGCTCAGACCCTCAGACAGCCTGAAACATCTTCCTGTTCAGATCCCTCATCGGTTGGAGAAGGCACGCAGCCGACTGGCCTCACCTGCTGCAGGTATCAGCCAATCAGGGCAGACTGGTCAACTTTAGCCAATCACCATCTGAGAGGAGCAAAAAAGCTGATTTCTCATTTGAAGCTAAATTAGTTTGTTTTATCAGGTCTAACGTGTATCCAGAAGACAGGAAGTGGCGAGGAGTACATCTGTGTTCTGCAGCTCACAGAGGCGGGAGACATTTTCTACCAGATCCTCCGACCTGAAACGTCGCCGCCGCTTCGACACAGAATCAGCGAACAACGGGAAGAAACCACGGCGTCACGGACGGCCCATGTGACCATTCCTGAATCTCTGCAGCAGGAAGCAGCGTCACATGCAGCGGCGGGAATTGGACCGACTGGGAACTCAGACGACTCGGACTCGAGCAGAAAAAAATCTGAGTCAGAGAATTTGAGGCTGCAAGTTTTGACCAATGAAGAAGCGGAGGATGGAGCGAGAGAAGACGACAGGAAGACGGCTAACAAAAACAAAGATGTCTCAGAGGAAACCGCCGGCGGTCCCGTCAGGTCGAGCCGCGTCGCTCTTCCTGCGATGAAGATCAGTGGTGATGTTCTGCTCACGTGGAAACTTTGGCTTCAGAAACTAATGCAGGTGAATCGCAAACACAAGCCCCGCCCACGACGCCTGCAGCACTACACCGTCCGAACCAAAGGCCTCCTCCATCCTCCAGACAAGAAAACCAGGAACTCGGCAGACAAGGAGCGCGTGCTGCGTCTGAGGCGAGATCTGACTTCCTGTATGGCGAGTCACTCGCTGCTGGTTCACGCCGCCATTCCCTCTCTCGATCCTTTGGAAGCGGTGCCGTTTCCAAGCCAGGTGAACACGGAAGACTGGACAGACGCTCTCAGCCAGCGCCTCACCGCCTCCTGGCAGGGGGAGGAGTCATGGAGGGCGTGGTGGGCGGAGCATCTGGGACTGAACAAGGAGGCGAAGGTGGAGGAGCTGAGGAGGAAGAGGAGGAGGGAGAAGGAGGCGAAGAGAGCATCTGGTCGACGCCTGGAGCTTTCCGGGAGTTTCACCTCGTCTGTCAGCTACGAATCAGAGCTCAACGATTTCTCTGATTCCACCGGCTGGTCCTCCGCCACCAGTCAGGGGGCATGGTCAGACGCAGACGGGCCGGGGCGGCACCGCTCGCCGGCTGCCACACCTCAAAAACAGAAAGAACAACAGGATGAAGAGCTGCTGGCGATGCCCAGCAGCTCCCGAACACCAAAACCAAGCTCCGCCCCCGCTGCTCAGAGGACGAGACACCCGCTGGAAAATCTCTGCTCTCTGCTTACATCACAGGTATGACCTCTGACCTCACGTCACGTTACCGACAAACACTTTCCAAAAACACAGAACCGTGTTTCACCTGATAACGAATGTTGACGGTGTTTTAATTTCTCTATAAAAAGTCGTTTTCTCTTGGAACTATATTTTGTGGCGGAGGGATACATTTTCCTCCATGTTGGATCAGTTAAATAATAAATATTAACGGCGTTTTGTTCTGTGATGATTATTCATCTCAGTTTTTACATGCTGATCTTTATGTTGTACTGGAATGAACTGAAGGCAGGAAAAACAATTCTAATGTTTGCTCCAGTAGCATGTTTTGTAAAATGGTTGTCAGTAACATGTATGTATTTATTGGTGTGAAGTCGTGGGAATGCTCTTTTAATCGCAGCATCATTGAAGTTTTACTGACATGCAGACGTCAGATTTGTTTCTTTGTTGCTCAAAGATCTGGGATTCTGTGCTTGTATGTGCTTTTTCACACGCGTGTGATATGTGACACGTGATCAGAACATCAGATCTGCAGCTGTAATGTTTTTTATTTTTTGTGATTTGGTTGTAACTAACAGTTTAAATGATGTCGTGGCATTTGGTCAAGTGATGATGTCATTTCCTGTTTCCAGGAGGAGCGCTGGCACCCTGACGCTCACTTCCTGGAGGAGGACAGGAACACGCCACCGTCCATCGCCGCCTCCTCTCAGCTCCGAGGCTCGCTGTCTGCCAGCCAGAGGAGCGTCAGGGCGGATCTGTCCCACGGCGACTCGGCCTGGACGGGTCTGTCCCAGTCCCTGTCCCAGTCCTTGTCCCAGTCCCAGTCCTCCCAGCTCTCGCGGCCGTCTCAGACCCGGGTGGCGGGGCATTCACTGACCTCACAGCCCAAGAAGAAGAAATCTCGGATGGGATTTTGATGGATTATTTTTGGATTCCTGAGTTTGATGACAGAAAAGACCAGAAGGAGAAACGGAAAACCTGGACAGGAAGAATCCCAGAACAGGACCTGGACTTCCTGCTCAGCGTCGGCCCAGAAAATTCCTTATCCTGTAGAATGTTCAGCGTTGGCAGGTGAACGCCGCGGCGTTCAGGGGCCACGTTAGCTTCAGCTAAACAGGTGAACGCAACGCCTTCAGCTAACGGCGTTTTGCTGAACGCCGTTAGCTGACTTTAGCTAACTCCATGCTGGATTTTCTGTCAAGGATTAAAAACGGAACAAATGAAACATTTGGCTCAGACCGACTTCCTGTTGGGGAAACTGGCGTCTGATCATGGAGGAAGAGACGGCGGAGGATTTGGTAGGACAGAAAAAATTACTTCCTGTCTATTGTGTGTGTGTGTGTNGGAAGAGACGGCGGAGGATTTGGTAGGACAGAAAAAATTACTTCCTGTCTATTGTGTGTGTGTGTGTATTATTTGTGTGTGTGTGTGTTGGCTGCTGGATTCCTTCGTGTTTCTGAGTATTTTGATCTGTTTCTGATTTTTGGGAAAATGTATTTTTCACTGTTTAACCATATTTTTCTGATGTAAATCACAGTTTTGTTTTCTGCTACGACTTTTAAATTTCTCATCATTAATGTGAGAAATAAATAGAAAAAATAGATGTTTTCAGTAAACATCAGAATTATCCAGAAAAATCAGTCATAATGAAAAGGTGGCATTAACTTAAAAGTCAGAATGAATCCTAAAAAAAAAGAAAAAAAAAACTCTAGGAAATAAAGTAACAAGTCATAAAAAATCTCCAAACTTAAAATAATACAAACAAGTGAGAAAGTCCAGAATAATCCTGAAAAGTCAAATAAACCTAAAATGTAGTGAAATGCTGGAAAACCTGGAACGTTTCAGGAAAAAAGTGGAATTATGGTTTTCTGCTGTAATTAAACGTAAAGTCTGACGTATGAAAACGTTAATTCTTACACAAACATCAAACAGGAAGAAACATTAAAAATAATATTTTATCAGGTTTTTCAGTACGTGTCAAAAACAATAAATAACAATATCTACAAACAACTATTCACATTTTTTTACATCATTTATAGTTTTACACATTTTTATATAAACATTTTGTGAGATTTTTTCTTTTTTTTGACACTTGGTTGGTTTTGTTCCAAACAAACATTTATGCTACACTTTAAAACTGGCAACGTGAAGTTTTTATCAGACAAACAGAGCGTGTTGTGTGTCTGACGCCCTGCAGGGGGCGCCGTGTCACATTTCCCCTCACACACAAACACGCCTCCAATCAACAGAAAAGTCTAATCTGCTGCAGACGCTAAAACCGCATCAGTGTTTAATCATTCAAGATGATGTCATTAAAGGACCATTCCACCCATTTTGCATGTTTGAGCCTAATATATTCAGTTTTCATACATGTTACGTTACTGACAATCATTTCCCAAAGGATAAAACCGTATTTCAGCTTTCCTGATATTTTGCTAAATCTCTTAATCTTTCAAAATCAAATATTCAAGTGATACACCCACCTTAAAAATCCATGTTTCTCCTGCTAATAGTTACACAGCCTTATGAAGTCACGGTCCTTTAAATTTTTCCATAAACGCAGGTCTTCTTTTGGGACTATATTCCCCGGTGGAGGCATACATTCACTCCACGCTTTTTATTGAGCTTAAACACTAAAATTACATAACTTCTAAAAAAACCTGAATACACGTCTTGTTGGTGATGATGGATTACCTATCCCAAGAACGTTTACAGTATCAACAAGTTGATTTTAATAGCAGAATGAACTGAAACCAATGGAGGTCTGGAAGGTAGGAAAAACATTTTTAATTCACTGTTCCAGTAGTACGCTTTGGAAATGATTGTCAGTAACGTAACATGTATGAAAACTGAATATATTAGGCTCAAACATGCAAAATGGACGGTATGGTCCTTTAAGCCGTTATCTGACTGCAGCGCCTCGTTTGTAATCTCAAAATATTCTGAATATTTCTTTATTGATTATAAATAAGAAAAGTTTGTCAGGAAAAATATAGACTTGCTTTGAGGATTATGTGATGACTGATTTGAATCATGGCCGCTCCAGGCTTCCGTACGCAGAATTCCTCATTGGGAATCAGAGTTTATCAAACAGCGTCAGAGTTTCTGTTCTCGCTGCTAAAAAAAACCGTCTTTCATCCTGGAATGTGACGTGTCAACATGCACCAAAACAGAAAACATCTACACGCTAAAAACCCAGCAGGAAGCGTCCAATCAGCTGCCAGCTTCTTCTCTGAGGTTAGTCCGTCCGGCTCGGCGGCGGCGTCAGGCGTGGAGGAGCTGTTTGTGGTGGCGGAGGTTCAGCGGGAAGAACGGATCCTCAGCGTCGCTGCTCAGACTGTCCTCACCAGAACTCAGCACGTCCTCGCACGAGTCCTCGCTGCAGCAACACATGACACACACGCAAACACGTAAACACACTAACACTCTGATTAAAGGGCGAAACCGTTTTTTAGTCTGTTTTTCTAAACACATTAGCTCAGATTCATAAACGTTAGCGCATGATTTACCGTGTCGCTACGCGCTAACATCATGGCGTAACCACGTTCCTCATTCATAAACGCCTGTTAGCGACATGTGTTAGCGTTAGCCTTAAACAGGCGTTACTGTGATAGTTCCTTATTTACATGTATGTAGCTATTCATAAAACAAACCCACACGCTAACATTAAGACCTGCTTCATTCAACTGGTAAATTTCATGGTATGAAATCTGTATTTACCTCACATGTGTTAATGATCAATAACTTTGATAGATAAACTATCAGCTGATCGGTTTTTAAATCTGAGTTTTGATCTGAGACGTTCGGGCGCTCTGCTTCACTGTTTTTATGAATCTTTGGAGTTTTCTTTGATTCAAACCTAAACGATCCTCTTCATCTCCGCTCTTTCAGCAGAAACGCGGCGATCAGCCACTTATTTTGTCAATTCAAAATCAATAATTACAGGCGACTTCAGAAAGTTATAAATGTTTAATGAAAAACACTCCGAACGTTTTTACTGAACACGTTAAAATGTTCTCTCACACACTTCAGACTCTTCATAATAATGTCTGTCTTGGTTTTTGGACAGGAAGTCGTATGTTTGATTCTCTGAAGCACTTCCTGTTTACAGTTACTGTAGCTGTTTATTTATTGATTGATTGATTATTGATTTGCTGTTTTTCTCCCACTGCTCTAAAGTTCTGTTTGCTGTTTCTTCTGCCAAAGTATTCCGCCTAACAACCGATTCTGATTGGCTGGTTGTATGAAGCTGTGGGTCATGTGACTCTTCTCTGACTTCCTGTTAGTATTTTTATTTAGTTTTCATTCCTCTGTGTGTAAATATGTTATTAACCCTTTGCGGCGTTTGGTTCTGGTTGTTGTTGTGTAAGTTTGTTGCGTAACAGCTGGAGGTCATGTGACCTCATGGAAAACTCCCCAGCGGGACGCGACCAGCAAGCACGTCCCGTCATACAGCGTGGAAAAACCCGTGACGTGTTCCAGCAGACAGGGACGTGTGTGTTTGACAATTCAGAGGAATGTTAGCGCACACACGTCTCACACACACACACACACACACACACGCCTCAGTCACTTTGTTGACTCACGTTTAGCTTTGCTGTTTTTTCATCTAATGAAATATTACCGTGTGTTTTACTTTGATAGGGAGGAGAAACGTGAAACCGCTTCCTGTTACTTATTTCATCAGTTAATGCTAAACGACGTTACGTAACAGCTTAGGAGCTCTGTGTGTGTGTGTGTGTGTGTGTGTGTGTGTGTGTGTGTGTGTGTGTGTGGGTGGGTGGTTTTCCGTGTTCTCTCTGATAAAACGACGTCTCAAACAGAAAGTATTGATCACGTTCCAGCTGATCCTGATCAGTAAAATGCTCACGGCTGACCCTATGAAAATGTTTTTGTCATGATATATTTTTTTTAAATATTGATCGATATTGATATATATCACCGTATAAATCCTGGCAAAGATTCTGCTGCTTTTCAAGTCACTTGAACTTCAGATTTATTTTAACGTTTTCTTCATGCGTGTTCTGAATGTAAAAAAATAATTTCACGAACAGAAAAACTGAACTGAAACATCATGTCTTTCTCGGCGTTCCGTGTTGCATCAGGTCTTATCCAGTAAAAAAGCTGCAGCACGCGTGACGTCTTTATATGTTTTGGTTGTATGATGTGATGGCAGCAGAAAAAGCAGACTGTATGTGGCTTGTTGGCGTGGAGCGTCTCATCCCGGCGGACGGTCTGAAGTCGCTGCTGTGTGACACATAAGATGGCAGCGTGTCAGACGGTAAAATAAGTTGCTGCCGTGTTTCATCAGCTGTTTTTTTTTTTTTTTTTTTTTTTCTCTGGAGTTTCGTCTTTCTGACGTCTTTGTCTGACCTTCACTCATATGTCAACACGGGCTGTGGCGTGTTCACCGTTTAGCTACGTGCTGCTTTGAGGTAGTGGGCGGGCTTTATTATGACACTGCCACCTGATTGGCTAGTTTGTTCCGGTTCTGATGCTATTGGCTGTTTGAGCCATCATTAACTTCCTGTATTCAAACGCTTTCTATCGATTTTATATTGACGTCCTATTTTTATATTGGAGACTTTTTAATATCACGATGTGACTTTGTATCGTCCAGCCCTGACCTCCGTATGTCCACCCGTGTGGTGTGGGCGTCAGTGTGTGGCGTGGCATGTGCGTTAGTGTGGGGGCTGTGGCATGGCGTGTGCGTTAGTGTATGGCGTGGTGTGGGCGCTCGGCTCCGCCCTGCATTTCCTCCAGCTGGACTGATGACACAATGACGTGACCTTTTCCGGAAAACGGAACAGACAGAAGTCAAAGACAAAAAGGAGGAGGAGCTTTTGTTACTGAAGTGCTAATGCTAGTTAGTGCTAATGCTAGTTAGCGTTGTGCTAGTTAGCACTAATGCTCTCAGTTTTAGGAGTTTATATGTTGACATGAAGCTGAAATGCTGCTTCACGCCGCCACATTTCCTGCTTCTTCTCTCCAGAACAGCAACTTTTTAGGCTAAAAAAAGCGACACAGGAAGTGATTTTCTGGCCGAGCACCAATGTTTCTCACCTGGAAGGGTTCACAGTTTGGCGCTGGAAACAGGAAGCTGAGCAGCGACTCAGCGCGGCGTGAGGACCGAAGGTTGATACGACTCCTTTCTTATGTGATCTGATATTTTCTGTCGTTTTGTTTTCAGGATTTCTGAAAAAACGCTCAGTGATTTGGAGCTCATCGTTGTTATTTTTGTGTTGTTATTGTTGTTTTGTTGTTATTGTGTTATTGTTGTGTTGTTGTTTTGTTGTTATTGTGTTATTGTTGTGTTGTTGTTGTGTTGTTGCTATTGTGTTGTTGTTATTGTTGTGTTGTTGTTTTGTGTTTTATTGTTGTGTTGTTTTGTTGTTATTGTGTTATTGTTGTGTTGTTGTTATTGTTGTGTTGTTGCTATTGTTGTGTTGTTGTTGTGTTGTTGTTATTGTGTTGTTGTGTTGTTATTGTTGTGTTGTTGTTATTGTGTTGTTGTGTTGTTGTTTTGTTGTCGTTATTGTTGTGTTATTTTTGTGTTGTTGTTGTGTTGTTGTTATTGTGTTGTTGCCGTGTGAGTTTGCAGCTCTGACCTCTCGCTTTCGTCCCAGCCGCCCTCGGGGATTGTGGGTAGTTCGGGGACGCTGCAGTAGCTGCTGTGGAGGTTCTGAGCGGTGCGGCGAGACACGATCCACAGCAACTTCCTGTGGTTCGGTTTGCAGCATTCAGGCGACGCATAATCCAACAAACACTGAGCCACGCGCTCACACCAGTAAACCAGCTCAGACTCCAGGACCTGAAAGCAACAAAACCAGTAATCTGATTACTGCTGTAACAGTAATCAGATTACTGTACTATAGTAATCTGATTACTCCACTTTGGGAAGAAACCAGATTGTTGGTCAAATTTAAGGATTAAGATGAACCGGGTTGACTGCAGAAACCTGATCAAGTTCTGCTCTGATCAGAGGTTATTAGATTAATGAATAATTGGTTAACGACTGGTTTAGTTAATGATATAAAGGTTAAAGGTTAATGAAGCTCGTTTAGTTTCTCTCTGACAGCATTTTACCTTCAGGTGTCTCTGGATGTGATGAGTGAGTTCCAACATGTCCTCCGACTGAACGGCTTCAGTCTCCTGCATGAGCAGAGACAGGGCCAGCAGGGACGGCTGCAGGAAGAGAGAGAGAGAGGCGAAGGAGGGAGAGACGGAGAGGTGGAGGTCAGCCTGAGTCAGACTCTCAAACACCAGGAGGAGGAGGAGGAGGTTCTTACTTTAGCCTTAGAGAAGGAGATCCTGCACAGACAGACTCTGAGCTGAGCCTCCAGCTTCTCCAGGCTGACGCTCTCCTTCCTGCCCAAACAAACACACTGGTCAGAGGTCAGAGGTCAACTTACACCTTCAGACACTGATCTCAGGTTTGTGATGGATGTGGAACAGAGAGGAAGCGGCGTTTGTGATGGAGGTAACGAGCTAAAAACGCAGACTCAGCGTTATCAGCGCCGCCATCGTGGTCGATCATGGGTTCAGACTGGCTCACCTGTCCGTGGCGTGTGAAAGTGCAATCTGGTGGTACAGGTGCAGAAAGGTTAAGGCGGTGATGGCTTTGGACTTGAAGCCGAGCTTCTCGCTGATGATCTTTTCCATGCGGCTCAGGTCGGACACGGTGAACCTGCACTGTCCGATGCGGATCAGCTCGTCGGCGGGCGCCAGGTTGCACTCATCCTCTGTCGCTTTGGCCGCCATGTGAAGACAACTGATGCTGACGCAGGACAGGTGCTTCGGCTGGATCTGAGGGACGAGCACAGCTTTAAAACCACATCTCAGGTAAGATTTAAGGTTTTTATGTCAGTAATATGTGAAATCTCTGCAGCAAAACAGCTTCGTCTCAGAAAACGTGTTTCTCATCATAGATAAAATATGTGTAAATGTGTCATTGCTTCAAAACATTAAAGTCTTTGATATTATTTTAAAATCGTATCCATTTAAAGTCTTATTAAAGAATCAGCGTTGAATAATTAGCTTTTTGTGAGCGGCTTTGACTTAGAATCTTAAAGTGTCAGATGAAAGTTTTGACTGCTAATCATTAATCTGCTGTCAGATGCTGTAAGAGTGACGTGCTGCCAAAACCTCCAATCAGCAGCGAGCGTCTCTCACCCTCATCATGGCCAGAAATCTGTCCAGCAGGTTGACGGCGAGGACGAAGGTCTGCGTGCTGTAACCAAAGAAACTGGTCAGACTCCACAGATCCTCCACTTTGGCATCTCTGCTCTTGGCTGAGATCCGACTGTCATCCTGAAAAACCAAACACTGATCACTGACCTGCTTTCTGTGACACGTCTTAACCTACATTCTAACAGGAAGCTGCTCGGCGTGCCGACAGCATTCCACAAATCCGAGTCAAAGGTGGCAGAGCAGGAATAACACGCAGTCATCTTTTATGTGAATTCTCAGCTGGAGCACATAGAACTCACTTGTCTGTGTGACATATACAAAACAAAAATCAACTGATCCATGATGGAAATAATCACAGGACTGTTTCTAATTAACCTGTGCTCACCTGAGAGGTGGACTCGATGAGGCTAAGCCCCGCCTCTCTGGGCAGGTAATCATCCTGCTGCTCATAATTCAGCCGCAGCTCCTTCATCAGCTTGAAGGCGTCCATGTCTCCTCAGCAGGAAATAATCTTTCACAGTACTTTAACTGCAGAGCAAAGACTGACATGTCAGTGTTATTAAACACACGGAATGACCCTTTATGAATCAGCTGTTTGGCTATTTTAAGGTGATTTTTACAACTTTTACATCTCATTATTCAGCAACAAAACAGGCCCAGTAACACTTAAGGCTTCTTATTGTATGACTAAAGAAATAATAAAAATTACAGTGTATAAAGTGTGTCAAATAAAAAATGTCATCACTTAAACATGTAAAGAATGAAATGGAATCATTAACTGGCACAAACTGAATAATGGTCATTTAACTGTATTTTATTTTACTGAATGTTGTTCATGTTATTTCAGTCACTGATTTTTTTCCCTAATAATAGAAAAGTGCATAATAATCATCAGTTTAATACATTTTGTGTTCTATTTAACCGGGGTCACATAACCCCCCCCCCCCCCNCCCCCCGGTCCCGGTCCCGGTCCCGGTCCCGGTGTCAGGTTTCCTCCGGTTAACGGCTTCATCGAAAAACAGCCCCTTCACCGAGGTTGTCTGTTAATAACCAACCATAAATACACAAAAACATAATCCCCGCGATGCAAAATGTGACTTTTTTAATTTAAAAATGGTTTTACCGTCGATAACCAGGGAAGCTAAGCTAACATTAGCCGCAGCAGCTAACGACTCCTAGCATTCAAATCCTCTGATCTGAGCGGGGGAGGGGCTCATTTTTCATTCCTACGGCCTTTAATGTTTAAGAAAATATGTTTTAACACTAAGAAAACATATCAACTACACGTTATAGCTTTATATCATGTAATAACTCACATGTTTAACATATATGTAATAACTCGATTATAGTTGTTTACGACGTTTAATTTCTTCAGCAAACCTTGTTCAAACCTCTGATTTAGAAATGAAACGGATATAACAAATACCAACAACCAAACAGCTATTATGTTAACGGAATATAAATAAAGATTTTAGTCTTAAAACAACTATAATCTAAAGGAAACACAGGATAAATAACTCTATTAAAGCTGTTGATGGTGTTTTATTCTGAATAAAAAGCTCTGGTTTGAGGCGAATTCAGATAAAACCAACAACAAAACATCGGTAAATAAAACTGATGAAAAATAATAATATAAGATTCAAAAACACGACAAGTAGATTGAATCATTGGATAACTAACATGTAATAGCCGAATTATAGCTGTTTATTTGATTTTTCTGTAACTCAGACTGATTTTGAAAGGTGTATATCAATAAAACATCAGCTGATTTAAATAAAAACAGATAGAAAATACTGATTTTAATCATCAAATCACAGCAAGGAATGAAAAGAATGAAATGAAACAGAACATATTAAATATTAACAGGAGCTAAAAAGAAACTCGATTAATGGTGAATCTTATTATTATGTATTATGTACCGTTCGCTTTCGTTCGTCTCTATTCCTTTCAGCTCAGGTAATAAGACACAAAACAAACATAATTCAGTAGATCGATGTAGTCTGTATAAATCAGCTTCATTTAGTTGAATTAAAAAATTTATCATACCTGTTATTGCAAATTAAATCCACATATCTGTTGTCTTGTCCTCCTTTTCCCTTTTCTCTGCTTTCTCTTTTCTGTCTTTTGTTGATGTTAACAACGATCACGCCCACATTTACGTCACATGGTATTAGCCAATCAGAGGTTTGGGTTCAAGAATGGACACCGCTTCCTGTCTGGTTTAACACTAAAATTTTAAACTTTAAAATAATATTTTGTGTTCGTTTTGAATTAATCTTTACATTAACGTTGACAAATGTGTGTTTTATGTAGATAATGTGCGGGTTATCATCTATAAATGCCACTGGAATCAAAACATCACGTATTTTAACATGAGACGATCCCCCACAGACTGATGCTTCCGTCAACCAATCAGAGAGTGGCAATTTGACATGTTCAAATAGTCCGCCCAAAATGGAAGTTTTTGATTGGTTCCTGGTTGTGAGGAGCTTAGACGTCAACTCAACATTACGTAGTGCTTTTTGTTTGTGTGTAATGTTATTAATATTCTTAATATGTTTTTTCTTGTCGAATATCGTGTTTTCTTTTGTTTAATTTTGTAGTTTTTGTAACTCAGCTGCACTTTTTTGCACTCACTTGATTTTGTCTTATGTTCATCTCTTTCTCGTGATGAATTATGTTTATCAATAAACTTTAAAAAAACAATCAAACAAATTAACAAATTATATGTGCAATAAATAAATCAGAGATTAAAAGTAGTAAGGCAAATTAGCTGAATAATTGTGAGACGTCGGTTTAGAAAAGAGAGGAAATAATTCCGTGATAAACGTTTGGAGGACATTGTATACATCATATCCCGTTATTATTGAGTCATGGCTGAGACACGCTGACTTTCCCTGAAAAAATATTAATATAACAGGAGCATAACTTTTGTATAATAGAAATATAACAAGATTTAAAGTGTGTTTGTTTCGTTGTCCTACTCTATCCGGAAGCGGGCGGAGCCTTTTCCTCTCCCGAGTCCCCTCCTCGGAAATAGACGTCCCTGTCTATATTCCGTTCTTTTATTTTTTAATATTTTTTGCATACCCCTTTCCCCCCAACAACAGCACCATGGACGCCTAAATGGACGAGTAAGCAGACGGACGGGACCCGGTGTTTGACCCCCTTTGTTCCTTTACTTTAGTGGACCGGATGAAATCCAGCTGTGGTTTTCTCCGCTTCGCAGGGGAGGTAAGGCTGCGTCTACTTGCTGGATGTAAGACGTCCCTGCCATTAACCAGAGCGCGTTAAACACATCCAAATTTAATTTTCTGTGACAACAGCCTTAAACCAACGATTCACATTCCTTGTGTAAATGTAGAAATATTGTA
Source organism: Lucifuga dentata (assembly GCA_014773175.1). NCBI lineage: Eukaryota > Metazoa > Chordata > Actinopteri > Ophidiiformes > Bythitidae > Lucifuga > Lucifuga dentata. Next base: position 35,512 of record VXCM01002163.1, on the reverse strand, counting down.
ATATTTTCTAAATTATCTTCAGAACCGAATAAATTTGTTTCTGTCGTCGCAACAACTAGCAGGTTGCTAGCGACGCTGAGCAACGCTAGACTGTCACATTAGCTCTGTTCCATTCAATAGCCGGAGCCGGAGAGATGGCAGGTAGCTGGAGTCCAAAATGCACCTGCTGCTGAAGCCGGTGTCCCGAACAGGACGCCTGCTGCAGGTTAACGGAAGTTCCGAACATAACGAGTCGTTAAATTTCACTGTTTAACATAATTCAGCACACATAAACATGTTTGTTTACAGTTAGCTTAGCAGCAACCGCTAGCTGCTAACAGAACTGAAGCACAGAGAGCTAAAACTTTAACAAATTCGTTTGTTAAATCATTATTAAACACAAAAATCTCTCCAGAAAAGCTGCTTGAGGCATAACGTTACAGATTTGTGGGCTTTTTTTTAGGTCAACATGAAGCTGAATGAGGTGAATCTTCTTTTTTCCTGTTTTTACTCTCCTGGTTTTGTATTTGATATTGACCAATGTATATAATGAACAATTTTTTTTTTTTTTTTTTTTGTACTTTTAAATACTAAAAAGGATTTCAGCATCAAAAATGGAGTATCAGCACCTGTAAAGAGCACCAAAAACACAAGGTCTCTCCTACATGATGCCATGTAAACAGTTTGTATAGATGTTTGTACTGTGCCTTTACAACTGTATTTTGCTGCTTTTAATAAGTAAAAAAATATATATATATATCTTGAATAGTTTTCCTGATTGCGGTGCAATATCAACCATCTGATAATCTGTAAACTTGGTCCCTTTTTGAAAAAAGTATTAATTTTGTTGAAATGATTTAGGTGCTGCCTGCCTTCATATGTGTTATATGTACTGTTTGTACTCCATACCATTAATATGGTCATGAGTCTATTAAAATTAAATGAATTTTAAAATGGGGCGGCACAGTGGCGCAGTGGTTAGTGCTGTTGCCTCACAGCAAAAAGGTCCTGGGTTCGATTCCCAGCCAGGGCAGGGCCTTTCTGTGTGGAGTTAGCATGTTCTCCCCGTGTCCGCGTGGGTTCCTTCTGGTGCTCCGGCTTCCTCCCACCTCCACAGACATGCAGGTCAGGTGAACTGGGAACTCTAATTTGCCCGTAGGTGTGAATGTGTTTGTCTCTGTGTCAGCCCTGTGATAGACTGGCGATCTGTCCAGGTGTACCCCGCCTCTCGCCCTATGACTGCTGGGATAGGCTCCACCCCCCCGTGACCCTCAACAGGGTTTAGAAAATGGATGGATTTTAAAATGCTATTTTTGTTAGGCCTTAATGTGATGCTGAGTAAAGTGGAGTCTAATCTTCCTCCTGTAAAATGTGAATGTGTATGTTGTTTATGAAGAGGATATGTATTATGTTATTTTATGTGTTTTGCTATTTGTGTGTGTATGTGGTGTGTAATGTTTGGTCATGTGTGTGTGTGTGTCCTGGGCAGGTAGCTGTATCCGGTGAGGAGGTAGGCTCAACCAGGGCAGGTCGGAATGAAGTTCACCGAACCCTGGGAACGCCAGAGGCTGTCTTTTCTCCTGGAAAAGGCAGCCTCTAGGGAAGCCAGGACATGGAAGGTCTACGTGCCAAAGAAGCCCTCCTCACAGGTCAGCATCACCTCATGCACGGATGTACAGGTGCACCGACATGTCAGCACAGATAAAAACACGCGGTACAGACGTTAGCGGTTCATGCTGTGACTCAGCTGCAGACTCTCTGGTGTTTCCCAAAATCACACTTTCATCATGAGTCAATAAAACCTGACAGAAACGCCACTTTTAAAGCTGATGATACTTTATCTTTTTCTGGAAAATAATAGAACCTCCTCACGAGCCACATTATGACAGTTTTATTATTATTATTATTATTACGAGTGCAGTTCCTGTTCAGACAGGGCCAGACTTTATGGAGCATGCCACGGCCTGCCATCATTTAGTTCTGCACGTCCTCTGAGCTAGCTTTGTTTGCTGTACGGTGTCGGGTTCAGACTGACTGGACCAGAGCGTATCCTGCTGCGCGGACTACTTTTTATCGGCACAGCTCAGTTTGAGAACCGCTCATCCAAACAACCTCACACATGACGCTGCACATCTTTGGGTCCTGATCAATAAACCTGCTGAATTTCAGCTTCATACATGACGGGTTCTACAGACGTTGGTGCCACAGACAGAGATTTCTGTCTTTATAGGTAGATTATTGTTATTATTATTATTATTATTATTATTTGCGTAAAGCTTGAGCAGTAGGATTGACTCCTGTCTTTCTAGTATCACAGCCTTCAAACCTCATCATTCTTCAACAAAGAATAAAAAACAGTTTTGTCAGTCGGGAAAATAATTTCATTTGTTCCTTGTTTAAAGAATTTCCTAGAAATGAGCGTCAGAATAAACCAAGTTGCTCCATTAGAATCAAGAAAAGGACAATTCTAGACCTTTTTGTCCTCCTTTGGCCGTTTTTTTCAGTCTGTTTTAAGAAAATGTGAATTTCTGATGCGTTATCAGCAGAGTAGATAAGGTGATGCTGTTATATCAGAATACTGTGAGTCATTAGACAGAGACGTTACTGACACACATCACGGCCGTGACATTTGGTTTTATTACGTCTCAGGACACGTTCACACATGATGTAAGAGTCTGCTCAAATTACAGGAAGTTTACTGACAAGCTTTCACCATCTTCTGTTTTTCAGAATACTCTGTATTCCTGTACTGTTTCAGCTTTCACTTTTATTTTTGACTGTTTTGGGGTTTTTTCCCTCTGATTTAAAATGTTAAACTATTTTATTTCAGAAAAACTTTCCTAAAAAGATTCATGATTAGGTTTTGTCACCGTTAATCCATTTTACAGCAAACTCCCCAAAGACCAGTATCTATCTCCTTCCTTATGAGCGTACCGTAAATGCTCTAATAGAGGTGGCTCCTTTTCTTTTTTTTTTTTTTTAACCAGGTTTTTATTCCAGCCAGCTCATTATTTCTAATTTTAACATGTATGTAACCTCCATGCTTCTCACCAAAGTTTCCTCTGCTGTGTTATAGTTCGTTACTTTCTTTAGTTTTGCTTTAAAACTCTGCTGAGGTCCAATGAAAAGGCGCTTGTTGTGTTATTGTGGTTGCCTAGCAACCAGTAGTCTACAGTCTGGTAGCGGCCATTTTCAACTAGATCTAAATGTTTTTTGCTTTTTCTTTGCACTTTTAAAGCCAAATAGCCATGTTAAACTTTAGCTGGAATTTTCTATTGCAGTTATCCTTTTTTTTTTTTTTTTTTTTTTNTGGGTGGGTGGGGGAGGGGGGGGCTTGGATGTCTGCCCACCACTACATTTCCAGCCTGTGGAAACTGGTAAAATTGCAAAGATAACTCTATCCATGTCCTCAAATTCCAATGTGTTTTGGATAAAAGAAAGAAAGAAAGAAAGAAAGAGAGCTTCAGAGAGAAATTAAAAGCCTTCACACCTTCACACCTCACCACACTCAGAGGGTCCGCCCCCCCGCAGGTTGTCACAGGAAGCAAACTGCTGACTAAAAGCTGCAACACAACATTAAGCCTGACTAATTAATCATCTAAGTCAACATTTACTTTGTGTCATATTGCTGAATGAATAAAAACAGGCATCTCTTCTGTTTGTGTTTATGATGAATAAAGCTCATAAAGGCTGTTAATGTTCTGCTGCTTATCAGAATTTATCAGACAGGAATGTAAAAATGGTGTAAGAAGTCAAGAAGGCAGTCGGTCTCACAGCGAACAAACAACAGTGTGCAGTGAAAACACACACACACACACCTGCAGGCTATGTTTCTTAACTGAATTTAAAGGACCATACTGGTCATTTTGCATGTTTGAGCCTAATATATTCAATTTTCATACATGTAACGTTACTGACAATCATTTCCCAAAGCATACTACTGGAACGGTGAATTAAAAATGTTTTTCCTACCTTCCAGACCTCCATTGGTTTCAGTTCATTCTGCTATTAAAATCAACTTGTTGATACTGTAAACGTTCTTGGGATAGGTAATCCATCATCACCAACAAGACGTGTATTCAGGTTTTTTTAGAAGTTATGTAATTTTAGTGTTTAAGCTCAATAAAAAGCGTGGAGTGAATGTATGCCTCCACCGGGGAATATAGTCCCAAAAGAAGACCTGCGTTTATGGAAAAATTTAAAGGACCGTGACTTCATAAGGCTGTGTAACTATTAGCAGGAGAAACATGGATTTTTAAGGTGGGTGTATCACTTGAATATTTGATTTTGAAAGATTAAGAGATTTAGCAAAATATCAGGAAAGCTGAAATACGGTTTTATCCTTTGGGAAATGATTGTCAGTAACGTAACATGTATGAACACTGAATGTATTAGGCTCAAACATGCTAAATGGATGGTATGGTCCTTTAATTGAATTTAAGGTTTCTACACATCGCATATGAGGCAATAAAAAAAGAAGGCTTTTATTGTGAAAAATGAGCTGTTTTAACAGCAGGTTTATAACGTCTGATTTTTAGTTGTTAAGAAAGCAGAAGATAACGTGGTAACAGGAAGTCATTTCCCACCATGTTTTAAATATGTCTCATTTAAATCATCACTTCCTGATTTTTATTTCTGTGGAAAAACATGTCAGATTCTGTCTTATTTCTGATGAAAATGATCTGTGGGGTTTAAACGGGCTGGAATGAGGTTGGTTATTTTTAGTTTGGGCAGCAAAGCGCGGTGTTGGGTTACAGGTAAATAAGCTAACAGGGTCAGCTGCTGTTTGACCTTTGACCCCTGATCAGCCCACTTTCACATCCAGACTCTGTAATAGGAAGAAATGAACCAATCAGATTTTAGACTTTCACCAAATCACAGGAGTCAGTATTTATTTCTGCGTTTTATTTTCTAAATATGTTGACATAAAGTATGGTTTGGTGATGAATTTAAAGGAGCATACCGGTGATTTTTGCAGGTTTGTGACCAATAAATTCTACACACTAGTCTGTCACTGAAGCTCTTATTAGGACACAACAGGAAGAAGCTGTGTCATGTTGTTGTTGCCGTAGGATACAGACATCTCTCCGGCTCAGCGGGACGAGGCGGTGCATTGGTTGATGGAGCTGCACGGTGAGCTGCAGCTGTACCCGGAGACGCTGGTGCTCGCCATCAGCATCCTGGACCGATTCCTCGCTCCCATCAAGGTAAAAAAACCACTTCCTGTTACTGATATCAGCCCCATCAATACCTGATTATTTGTTGTTTATTGTTTATGGATCCTCATTAGCTTCCATAATTCAGTTGCTAGCCTTCCTGGAGTCCATCAATAAAAAAAAACGTTAAATCAAACGACATAAAATACGCAAATTAAACATACATGACTTTTAAAAACAGTTAAAAATACTTATGATGAAGGGAAATGCTCGTAAGTGTGCAGTACAAACAAGCACAAATCTACTTCCTGTCAGATCTACTTCCTGTCAGCCAGCACGCATAATGTCTGAACCTTTGATAATAAAATACCTGAAAGTAACGACATCACATTAAAAACTACTGCATTACAAGTACAATTTGACCCAAAAATACTTGAGTAAATATAATTAATTTTACTTAAGTATCAAAAATGTTATTTTGGTAATAATTGTTGTTAAGAAATGAAAGTAAATTAGTTTTAAGTTTCATAATAATGTCAAACATCACTTTGCAGCTAAAAGTTTGGACAGATTCTACCAATAAAACATCTAAATGTTTTTTCTCAGACTTAAGTAACATTTAAAACATAGAATCTACTAACCCTAACCCTACTAACCCTAACCCAAACCCATTTAAAACATAGAATCTACTAACCCTAACCCTACTAACCGTAACCCTAACCCTAACCAATAAAACATCTAGATGTTTTTTCTCAGACTTAAGTAACATTTAAAACATAGAATCTAACCCTAACCCTACTAATCCTACTAACCGTAACCCTAACCCTAACAGCTTTTATTCTCTTATTTCTACGTCATAATGAATTTCTCTGTCGCTGAATCGTCTAGGCTCGTCCAAAGTACCTGCGCTGCATCGCCATCACCTGCTACTTCCTGTCTGCCAAAACCTGTGAGGAGGACGAGGTGAGAGCACACACTACACAACACTACACACAATACACAAAAACCAAACCAAACAGAAAGTCTTTAAATCATCATTAGGCTTGGTAAACAGGAAGTGACATCAGAGTGCCACGTCACAGAATCAGCAGCGTCTTCAAGAAGACAAACGTTCCAGAAAAGACATTTTAGCTTTCAGGACATTTACACACACAGTGAAACTCAGGTTATTCTGGCTGTGTGTGTGTGTGTGTGTCAGTGTGTACCCTCTCTGAAGGATCTGGTTGGATCCAGTGGCTGTGGTTGTTCTGCATCAGAGATCCTGAGGATGGAACGGATCATCCTGGACAAACTGAACTGGGATCTGCACACCGCCACGCCGCTCGACTTCCTGCACATCGTACGTACACACACACACACGCGCGCGCGCGCGCGCACAGGAACCCTGGTGAAGTGTAGACATGCTAAGTTTTGAAGGTGGCGTGTCTTTGTTCGTGTGTCTCATTCTGGTTTTGATGAATAAATCTGAGCTGCTTCATACTGACACCTAGTGGCAGAAACGCGTTACTGCAGGCAGACGGCCACTTTAATGCAGCTCTGCCTTAAAAAACAGTTTTAGCTTAATAAAGGTTAAAATAAAAAATTATAATAAAGTTTAGTCTTTATGCTTCATGTCAGAGCTTTGAGTTTCCCCCAGAACTTTATTTTTATTTTGCTCATAAAGGAACATCCCAGTGGTTTTACATGTTTGAGCCTGATATATACAATCTGCATACATGTTGCATTACTGACAAATATTTCCCAAAACAGGAAGCTTTTACAGAGAATTTAAAACGTATGTATTCTAATTCATGTGTACGTGTCAGCAGGTGAAACACTGAATTTTAAGGTGTTTGTATCACCTGAACGTTTGATTTTAAAGGCTTACCAGATTTGGCAGAATAACAGGAAAACTAAAATATTGTTTTATGTTTTGAATGGTTGTCAGTAACGTGATGTGGTAGTATTTAGTCAGCTCAAACGTGCAAAACCACCGGTATGGTCCTTTAACAGCAGCTTCACTGTACATCATCAATTCATAGTTTTCAGTCATGTGACTGGCCACAAAATAGCGTTCCAACATGGCGGCTAACATGGACACGTAGACCTGCAGCCTGTCAGCGTTCATCTGTTCAAAACACGAATATTTAGATCAGAAGAAGAAAAACAAAGATATGAGAACAAACTGTGAGTTTTGGGTGTTTGTGATCCATAAACGGCACTGCCGCGGTATTTCAGTCATAAAAACAGGAAGTCCCTGCAGAGCTCCAGTTTGGCGACATTTAATATAACGTGAGAATCCTGACACGCCGCCATGATGAAAGCTACAGACAGTTCTATGTCTTTTAGATCTGGATGCTCAGTCATGCTGCTGTCTGTCTGGGAAGTCATCAAAGAGAAGCTGAGTGCTAATTAGCTAATGTTAGCTAGCTAGCTGACGCTGATCCCAGGTGTTGCTGGTTTCAGGGTTATTTAGGTTAACATGATATCTGATGACATGTGATGTGTTTGCTGCACAGGCGTGTGGACTTCTTTGTCCTCCTCATGGACGGAGACACATCTAACAGCACACATCTGTAGGATCACAGCCCAGCCTCGTCTCCTCGTCCTTAGCATGTCCAACTGAACAACAACTAGCTGGCATTTTGGCTAAACTAACAAACCTGTAAAAAAAAAAAAAAAAAAAAAAATGGCGGGCAGTGGGACGAAGACGGGTTTTGCCCTCCAGGTGGGCGTTCCCATCAGGCCGTGACGTCATGTGAAAACTATAAATACTAAAACACGTTTAAATCCTCCTCTTTTCCTCCTGGTAGTTTCACGCCATGGCGTCGTCTTGTCGCTCGCGGTTTCTGGAATCGGCGTTGGGAAAGAATCGTTCTCAGCATCTTGCCGGAATCACGCAGCAACTCTACCTCTGTCTGGCTGACCACACACTCTCACAGGTACACACACACACACTGTGTGAAGGTGAAGCGTGGCGTGTCGGTGACGTGTTTTGTCTCCTGCGTGTTGCCATAGCTACGAGGATCCATGCTGGCTTTGGCCCTCGTCACTCTGGAGCTGGAAAGCTGCTGTCCTGATTGGCTGCCTCTGACCATTGAACTGCTGAGCAAGGCACAGGTACCAGCACACAACCAGACCCCCAAAACCACCTCACAGACCCAAAACCACCTCACAGACCCCCAAAACCACTCACAGACCCCCAAAACCACCTCACAGACCCAAAATCACCTCACAGACCCAAAATCACCTCACAGACCCCCAAAACCACCTCACCTCACAGACCCAAAATCACCTCACAGACCCCCAAAACCACCTCACAGACCCCAAAACCACCTCACAGACCCCCAAAATCATCATCATCATCACCATGGTGACTCAGAGNACAGACCCCAAAACCACCTCACAGACCCCCAAAATCATCATCATCATCACCATGGTGACTCAGAGTAACTCTGCTGATGTTTTGTTGTTGCCATGGTGATTTAGGAGACGGATCTCCTCTGATGAGGTTCTGATGCTCCTCAGAGGATGAACCCTGCTGATTTCACGACGTTTCCTGTAGCGCCCCCCTCAGGCCACATCAGGAGTGCTGTAACATGCGTGTTGTATGAATGTTGTATGATGTTTGCGTGTAGATGAGCAGCTCTGAGCTGATTCGGGGTCGAGAGCTGGTGGCTCGTAGTCTGTCCACGCCCACGGCTTCCCTGCCTCCAAACACCGTCTACATCTACCGGCCCCCCGCACACGCCTGCTGCACCGCCGGTAAACACGCCACATACATGTACACATCAATCTATCGATATAGATACACAGCAATCTATTGGTGTATTGATTGATTAGAAGCAGAGATGTTTAGTTACTTCCTGATTCAGACTTTTGATTTAATAAAAGTCTGATTTTATTTAAAAGATGCAGATTAAACTTTAAAAAGTTAAAGTATTACTGCTGTAAATACATGTATGTAAAGTATAAATTGCAGTAATAAAGTATTTGTGTTGTGTTTTAGGTTTCAGCTCCAGGCAGCCTGAGGATGAGGATGATGATGATGATGATGATGATGAAGATGCTGGGCAGCAGCTGTGGCTCTCTGCGTCCTGCAGCAGCATCCCGGCTCTGCTGACACCGCCCACACGCCTCCGTCACCTCCGCCCGCTGCAGCCAGTCACGCTGCACTGCAAGGCCTCCACCAAGCGCAAGGTTCAAACCAACTTTATTTACACAGCAAGCGTGACGGCGTGTCATATTAACATGATTTATCTGATGTATCACGCTAGGTTCATTCATGGAGTAATGCAAACTCGTAACCATGGTAACGTTCAGCGTGTCGTTTAAGGCTTTTTAACACCTGAGTCGTTTTGGTTGGCAGGAGACATGTATGTGGGTAGTATTTATTGGACTCGGCACGCAAAAACCACCGGCATGCTCCTTTAAGTCTGGTTGATTTGGCCGTCTTTCTGCTCAGGTGGAGGAGATGGAGGTGGACGACTTCTTCGACGGGATCAAACGCCTCTACAACGAAGACACCACCGCCACCGCTCAGGAGGGGGCGACACCTTCCATCACAACAGGAGGAGCAGAGGGAGGAGGAGGAGGAGGAGCTCTCGCTGTCTTGTTCTCCCGACTGGACGGTGGCTCCTCCCCCTGCCCGCCGCTGCAGCCTGTCGGCGCCTCATAGAAACGGCGTTTACCAAAACCGCCTCGCCACCGATGTCATCTTCACCTGCTGCATCTTTACCTTCAGCACTTCTGAAGTCGTCAGCAGGTTTTAGGATTCGTGGGTTGATGAAGCAGCCATGTTGGGCAACTTTTTATTTTTTGGCAACATGGATATGCAGCTTCCTCCAAATCAGTCAGATTTATCTCAGCGTTGACTTGAATGTAAAGTATTGATGCAGCTCCTCAGGCAACGTTGCCCATCAGAGTTGCCCAAAAACAAAAAAAATTGCCGTTTATATCACTGCTTTTTTGACAGAATGCAACAAAAACAGTGTATTGATGCAGAAACGTAGAAGTGTGTCGGTGGCGAAGACGGTTTTGTTTTGGTTCAGACTGACCCGCGAGCTGTTCAGCGGTCCTGAGGTCACTTCCTGTCACTCCGCAGCCTGAAAACAGAGCCAAAAAACTTAAACATCCAAAAAAAAAAAGCTGCTGCTGCTACCTTATCATTAATTATATTTATGGAACACAAAANTAAACATCCAAAAAAAAAAAGCTGCTGCTGCTACCTTATCATTAATTATATTTATGGAACACAAAAACAAAAGGTTAAAAAAAAATCATAAACGGAAAATTTCCTTAAAAAAACGTAGATTTGACTCTGCCTCACGTCTCCGTCTCCTCGTGTTCGCCGTTTGTCAATTTATCTCTGTTGTTCTGTCGTTTATTTTTATTTGTTTTATTCTGTCCACTTTTTTCCTTCCTCACTTTCTGCATGTTTTTGTCTCTAATCATCTTTTTACACCAAAAAAACAAAAAAAATTATATTGAATGTATGAATGTTCACATTTAAACAAATCATCCGTGTTCCTCGCCCAGGTAGAGAAAGTGATTTTCTTTTTTAGTGATGCAAAATTTGATGAATATGAATTAATATTATGCTAATTTCCCGTTTGTTTTCCCTTTGCTCTCAGCTCATCAGCTTCACCAATAAAGAAAAAAAAGTTTTTTCCCACAAACATAAAACAATCTCAGTGTGAGTCTGAAGTTTGATCTGTTTTTGTTGTTGCTCTGTTTGTCCAGCGGGGGGCGCTGTTCTGGTGACGCTCAGGCTGCTGAACGCTGCGGCTCCAAAAACTCAAATAAACCTGAAGACAGACGTTTTGGTGTGCTTATTTTAAAACAGCATGTACATACGTGTTATATTTCACATGCTAGTCTTTCTGTTTCTACATAAGTGAGAAAGAGGTCAAAGGTCACAGAATGCAGACGAGATGCAACAAAACCGACAAATGATGTGAGGATGTTTTTATTAAGGTATGCAGGTAATATTTGTTGGACTTAAACATGCAAAATCACCAGTATGGTCCTTTAATGCCTTTCCAGCTTCTGTCATTCTAGACAGCAGAACAACTGTCTGACAGGAGGTCAAAGGTCACAGAATTCAGTCAAACCCAAATACTTCAAACAGAAATATGACACTTATTATTTCTATCATCAACGGTAATAATTTTAATAATTTTAGTTAATTTGTTCAGTTTTTGAAGAAGTTTTGTCACAAAAAAACGTTAAATTCGCTGTTTTATGATCATTTCTGCTTCTTCAGAAACTGAGCTTTTCTAAAATCCTATAAAATACCTCAATCATTTTAAGTTAAATACTCACGATTAGCAAAGTACCTTCTAACTGAAGTACCTAGTTACAAGTGTTCCTATAACTAAAATACTTTGTAAGTTAAGTACATAGTAACTGTTCCTATTACTAAAGTACTGGCTGATATAAAGTACAGAGTGCAGTATTTCCTTCTGAAATGTACTGCAGAAAAGTAAAAGTGGAAACATCAAAGTACCGACGTGGTAAAACTGTTGGTACTTAAAATAACGCGTTACTTGGACTCTTGCTGTAGGAACATCCGGGTAGTTTGTAGGAATGCAGCAGGTAGTGAGGGTTAAATACCTGCGGTGGGCGGAGTCTATCAGACCTTTGATCGGACAGAGACAGAAGTCGCGTTAAACGCAGGAATGGCGACAGATTTGACGCAGGATTCCGTCCTGAACTTCCTGCAGAGCCGCGGAGGTTCGGTCCGGAACTCGGACCTGCTCCTGCACTTCAGGTCCTTCCTGCAGGGACAGGAGGACCGGGTCCGCCACCGGGAGCTCTTCAAGAAGTTCGTTAACTCGGTGGCTACCGTCACACAGCAGGACGGCATGTCTTACGTGGTGCTCAGGAGGAAGTTCAGAGGTCATGGAGGCGACATGTCCGGGAAGAAGACCGACCTCTCACCGGGGGCGGCGACCCCGAAACCGGCTGACAGCACAGAGAAGCCCCGCGGGCCCGTGCTGCGTCTCCCGGAGGCGACAACGCCCGTCCGACCGGGAGAATCTGCCGGGAAAACCGTCCTCCCTGCGGCGGGAATCATCCTGAGCAGCAACAGCAACAATGTGGAGACTAAATTTAAGCTAAACCTGGAAAAACAAAACCAGGTTACAGCTGGAAAACAACAACAACAACAACAACATCAACAACAACATCAACAACAAGAGCAACAACAACAACAACAACAACAACATCAACAACAACAACAACATCAACAACAGCAACATCAGGTAAGCAGCAGCAACTTCAGTATTTCTTCTTGTTTAAATCACAGAAAACAATAAATACTCAGATCTTTACTAAAGTTTTACTTCCTGTTTTACTTTGTTCAGTTTTCGCTGAATATCTAAAAGCTGATTTTCAATGTTTTCAATTATTTAACAATTTATAAAATCATAAAGACAGAAAGTTTCTGGGTAAATGTGATAATTACACGTCTGATTTGAAGGTAAGTTTTTGTGAACAGGTGAGCTCAGGTGAGCTGCTGCAGGTACGAGTCGTTGTGTTTTGGTTTTGTTAAGTTGTGTTTTGTACTTCAGGCTCGCCTCATTGGACAGCAGAGGGTGGATTATGCTCCGCCTCCTGGAATCACACCTGCAGGCAGGAAAACAACCCAGCAGCCAATCACAGAGAGCCAAACAGGGAAGGCGGTCCTTCTGAAGCCTGTTGGACTGACCAATCAGGGTGCGAGAGGAGAACTTCCTCTTTCTCATCACACCAATCCTCCTCAGGCTGTCGTGCGACACAGGCAGAGCTACAAAACCGCCGTCTCCTGTGACGATGACGACGACGACGACGATGATGATGATGATGATGATGAAGGTGACATCCTGAGGGGACCAGGTTCAGCAGGAGGGGCGTGGCCTCAGGCTGCCCATTTTGGCAATACATCAAGGTCCACCTCTACCTCCTTGCCTTGCGTCAGTAACCAAGCTCCGCCTCCTTCCATTATCTCCTCCTCATCGAACGCCTCAGACAGGAAGCAGGAACTCCCACAGATTTTCGTCCAGGGTGTGGAAGAGGAAACTCCGCCCCCTACAGGCCAGCGGTGCAGCTCAGCGGCACAGACAAGGCCAGGATGCCAATGGGCGGAACCCGAGCTGGCTGTGGCGTCGGTTCCAACTCCGAGAGACTCGATGTTGATCCGACGCAGCCTGCCTCTGGAAGCAGAGCTCCGCACGCCGTCGCCACATGGAGCGGAGGAGGAGGAGCCTCACCAGTACGAGGGCCACTCCCAGTCTGACCTTCCAGGAATCCAGCTGGAGTCTGGAACGTGGCCCAGCAGCACCTCCTCGCCCGTGTCTGACACCGGCGTGTCCAGCAGGGAGACGGCGGCGTCTGGCTCCCCTAGAGGCTGGAGGAGGAACAGCAGCAACGAGGAGCTGCACACCAGAGGCGGTAAGAAAGACGTCACGTGACAAAGTTAAAATATTCAGTTACATGGAACGTCTGACTGACTTCATGTTGTAAATATTTAACCTGCTGTCTCAGGTGAGACAGGGGGAGGAGCCAAACTCCAGGACCTGCTTATGGTACCTGAAGCAGCCAAAGTTCATCATGGCGACAGTAAAACCACAACCTCTGCCAGTCATCTCCATGACAACCGGGAGAACACTGCTCTTTTGTTGCCATGGCGCTACTCCACAGGTCTAAGCTGAAGTTATTACTGACTAATCTTTGATAATCAGTTATTGACCAGTTATTAGAATCTTGGTGTTTTATGATTAGACATCATTAAGAAGACGACAGCTCAGGTGAGAAACAGGAACTTTAAGGTTTTTGAGTTTACGAGTCGAGCTGGATTTCATCAAATAACGTAAAGACGTTATGATTTTAGTCGTGACGTGTAGCGTGAGAAAATAAGGTATATCAGGATAGAACCATGAGGAACACCAACGCTTAAAGACTTTATCTTAACTTCCTCAGGTGATCTCATTGACAGCGAGGCGGAGTCAAGCGAGAGCTCCGCCTCCTCATCTCATCTTCCCCAGCGCCTGGCGGCCATGCGGCGGCTCAGCAGCAAGCTGAGGACCAGGATGTGTCGCAGTCTGGGGGAAGATCTGGACCAGGCCTTCTGTGAGGAGGCGAGAGGAGGAGGCAAGGCAGCGAGGCTGAACCGCCTCCAGCTCATCTCCTCCTCCCTCAGCCTTCGCTACAACCTCTCTTCATCCTCGCTGTCTTCCTGTTCCACGCCACCTCGCTGCCACAGCATGGCTGACCTGAACGATGGCGAGGAAGATGGGAGAGGAGGGAGGAAGAACAGAGAGAGGAGGAGGAGCCTCCCCATGACTTCCTCCTCCTCTACCGCTGCTCTCCAAGATGGCTCCTATGTCAGTCGGCAGGTGAGGATTGTAGAAAATAAAGGCTCTGTGACAGGAAGTAGACCACGTCAGAAAATAAATACCTGCCTCACGTCTGACATAGCCAGCTAGTTAGCTAGCTAGTTAGCAGCTAACGGTTTGTTGTTAAAGTGTGGCGTATTTTTTCAGTCTCTGGTTCCTCTGGAGCCCAGGGAGCATGTCTGGCTGGTGAAGGGGGCGGCGGCCTCCTGGACGGACATCTACTCGCTGTTCAGGGAGGATCCCTCGCTGCTCAACAGGCGGGATTTCATTTCTGGCTTCACCGTGCTGCACTGGATCGCCAAACACGGAGACCACCGCGTCCTCAACACCTTATGGTACGCAGTCTGAGCTTTGCTGTCTGAGGGTCGTCACGCTGCTAAGCGTTGAGCGTTGTGCTGACCTGGGCATTCCATTATTGTGTATTGGGAGCCGAGCGGTGACTGCTAACGTTGCATCACGCCACCTTGGCGTGGCGCTTGGATTCTCCGTTTTGACACGGCGTTCAAAGTTCAATCAAATTCAACTTTGTCCTTTCTGATGCTGAGCTTTCCAACTTGTAACCAATCAGAGAACAGCTGTAAGCAGCAGCGTCACAGCGAAGGAGGAGGAGCTTATAACCTGTAGAGCGTTTAGAACGTGACTCAATATTCGCCGTTTTTTTGCTTTTCTTCTCTGAATGAGAAGAAGAGCCAGAGCCGTCTTTGTAGCGACGTCCGTGTCGCTTCCCGGTTTGACCTGATTTGGACCACCAATGTGCAAAGATCGCCCATGGTAACCGTCAGGATGTCAGTAGCAACGAGCACTTCCTGTCAGCGCTGCTCAGACTCAGAGCACTGGATGCCGAGCTCAGCGCAATGCTAACGCTTAGCATGTCACATGGGCCACGCTAACGCCTACCATGTGACGTGGGCCACACTAACGCTTAGCATGTGGTGCGGGCCACGCTAACACTTAGCCTGTGACACGGGCCACGCTAACGCTTAGCATGTGACACGTGCCTGAGGAACATCTGCTTCAGGATTTTCTGACCTGCTCTCTCTGCTTCTGTTCAGGTATGGCGTTGAAAAGTCTGGCGTGACCTTCAATGTGAACGCCAAGTCGGTGTGTGGCTACACGCCTCTCCACCTCGCCGCCATCCATAACCACAAGAACATGATGCAGCTGCTGGTTAACAAGTTCAAAGCTGATGTCGGGCTGAGAGACACGTCAGGGAAGAAGGCGTGGCAGTACCTGAGCCGCAGCACGCCGGCGGACTTCTTCCAGCTGCTGGGAGCGCCGCCACGGGCCGCCGTGGCCGCCGTGGCCACTCTCGGGCCACAGGGAGGAGACGGAACCCAGCAACAACAGCGTCATTGCCATCATCGCTGCCGCCATCACCACTCCTCAGCCTCCTCAGGACAGAGGCCGCTGACCATCGCCGGCACAATCAGGGTCAAAAGGTCATCATCTATCGCTGCTTTCCTCAAACATAAATCCCTGCGCCGCTTTCATGGGAATCAGTCTGATTCCTCAGTTTGAGAACCTCGACTGACTTCTGATTGACTGATTTGTTTCCTGACGGTTTCAAAGCAAACAGATCAGCTGAAAAGAAAAGTCCAGCGTTGTGGGACAGACGGACTCTGAGACCATCAGGGTCCAGAAAACGTCTCGTTGTTCTTTTAAACCCAAAACCAGAGAAATGCGCCAAACAGGATCAGCTGTTGCTGCATTTCCATCGCCATGGTTACTGAGAATCCGTTTTACTGAGTGTTGATTTTACTCGACCTGACGGCGTCCACGCTGTTCTGAGCAACTTCCTGTCATCAGGAAGCGTTTAGCCACCAAACATCCAGGATTCCACTTCAGCTCACACTTATTTAAAGGACCATACCAGTGACTTTGCATGTTTCAGCACAATAAATACTACCCACATACATGTTACGTTACTGACAACTATTTTCTAAAACATGTTACTTTAGCGGTAAATATTAGAATTGTTTTTCCTACCTTCCAAACTCTCATTGGTTTAATTTTATTATGGTATAAAAAGCAATTTATGGAAATTTGAAACATATTTGATATAAATAATCCAATAATCTATAATTTAACCAATCCAACATGAGCTAAACGGACGAAAATTTATGTCTCCGCCAGGGAAACTAGTCCCAGGAGAAAATTACCTTTATACAGAAATTAAAATGTCTGTGTCTTCTACACTTGGGCGTACCTGTCAGCAGGTGAAACATTGAATTTCACCTGAACATTTGATTTTAGAAGATTAGCAGATTTGGCAAAATAACAGGAAAACTAAAAATAAGGTTTTTATGATTTGGAAAATGGTTGTCAGTAACGTGTTGCAGGTTGTATTTCTTAGGCTCAAACATGCAAAACCACTGTCATGCTCCTTTAACATTCACTTTTAACAGGAAGTTGGACTTTGTTCGGCTGAGATCTGGATCTGCTGCTTTGGATGAAAAATCGACAGGATCCTCCATAGAAAGCATTCTGTCTGGCCGTTAAAACAGACTTAAGCTGTTTACGTTTCACATCTGCACCAAAAACTCTTCTCGACCTTTGACCTTGTCTTTCAGTGCCAAAAAAATGTTTCTTTAGACGATAAGGGAAAAGCTGTTGGAGTCACGTGATCGCCGCTTTTCATTGTGAATGTCTGATGTCATGTGTGAAATAAAGTGCAGCAAGTTCACCAGCTGCTGTGATTTACACACACACACGCACACACACACGCACACACGCACACACAAGCACACCACGCACACACACACGCATGCACACCACGCACACCACGCACACACAAGTACACTACGCAGACAGACACGCATGCACACCACGCACACACACACATACACCACACACACACGTACACATGCACACACGCACGCACACCCACACACACCCACGCACACGCATGCACACCCACACACATGCACGCACACACCCACACACACGCACACCCACACACACGCACACACCCACACGCACACACACACACACACACACGTACATTCCAGTATGGACATTCTGAAACCACAGCATACTGCAGCCTTAAAGGGCCATTCCAGTTGTTTTTCATGTTTGAGCCCAATAAACACTCTCTGTATAAGAGCTGTAAGACAGTGGTGAGGTGTGCCGTAGGTGTGACAGAGGAGTTCAAGGTGGAAGTGGGACTACACCAAGGATCAGCTCTGAGCCCCTTCTTGTTTGCTGTAGTGATGGACAGGCTGACAGATGAGGTTAGACAAGAATCCCCTTGGACTATGATGTTTGCAGATGACATTGTGATCTGTAGTGAGAGCAGGGAGCAGGTGGAGGAAAACCTAGAGAGGTGGAGATATGCCCTGGAAAGGAGAGGAATGAAGGTTAGCCGCAGCAAGACAGAATACATGGCTGTGAATGAGAGGGACTCAAGTGGAATGGTGAGGTTACAGGGAATAGAGATAAAGAAGGTGGAGGATTTTAAGTACTTAGGGTCCACAGTCCAGAGCAATGGAGAGTGTGGAAAAGAGGTGAAGAAACGTGTGCAAGCAGGTTGGAATGGGTGGAGAAAAGTGTCAGGTGTGATGTGTGACAAAAGAGTCTCGGCAAGAATGAAAGGAAAGGTGTACAAAACGGTGGTGAGACCAGCGATGTTGTATGGCTTAGAGACAGTGGCACTGAGGAAAAGACAGGAGGCAGAGCTAGAGGTAGCAGAGACTAAAATGCTGAGGTTCTCTTTGGGAGTGACGAGGATGGATAGGATCAGGAACGAGTACATCAGAGGGACAGCGCATGTTAGATGTTTTGGAGATAAAGTCAGAGAGGCCAGACTGAGATGGTTTGGACATGTACAGAGGAGGGATAGTGAACATATCGGTAGAAGGATGCTGAGGTTGGAACTGCCAGGCAGGAGGCCTAGAGGAAGACCAAAGAGGAGATTTATGGATGTAGTGAAAGAGGACATGAAGTTAGTTGGTGTGAGAGAAGAGGAGGCAGAGGATAGGGTTAGATGGAGGCAGATGATTCGCTGTGGTGACCCCTGAAGGGAAAGCCCAAAGGAAAAGAAGAAGCCCAATAAACACTCTCTGCACACGTTACATAACTGTTAAATCATTTTTCAAAACAAAACCAGATTTTAGTTTTCCTGTTATTCTGACAAATCCTCTTTTTGTGTAGCGTGTTTCAAGTCTCTGCAGGTTGGTTTTTATACTGTGTGGCAGTTTCTGTCGGAGCATGTTTAGTATTCTCATTCACACACTGGAGTTACGTAATACTGTACAATCTGTGTGTGTGTGTGTGTGTGTGTGAGAGAGAGAGAGAGAGAGAGAGAGAGAGAGNTGTGTGTGTGTGTGTGTGTGTGTGTGTGTGTGTGTGAGAGAGAGAGAGAGAGAGAGAGAGAGAGCTGACATTCCTGTTGAGCTGATTTGTGGAAATCTCTAAATCATGTCAGGACTTTTTATAAGAATGAATTATGAGAAATTTACACTACGTCAAACTGATGATCACTGAGTTATGGACATGTATGTTTATTCTGCTGTAGCTCCACCTACAGGCCAAATGTTATACATTCTCTGTCTGTCTTAAATAGACTTTAAAGTGTTCAAACAGGTTCAGGAAATGTCAGGTTTGTCCAGGACCTATATGTTACTCAGCGGCATGTGACTGCATGTTTGACTGTGTGTATGTGTGTGTGTGTGTGTGTTATGTATTTAAGTCTTTAATGTATTTAAGAGAATTAGTACGTTTTAAAAAGAGTTTGTCAGGAAAAATCTTTATTCCTCTTCAGAGGGATAAAGACTGAAGATACATCTTCATTTTGCAGAAAAGTCCAGAAACGTTTTAATTTTCACATACAGTCGTTAAGAAAATGAGTACGATTACAAAACATTCATAAAATCTACATGAAAGAGCTACAGTCCTGTAATAAAACACACACACATCGTGGTTTTATTTATGTTATTTACAGTGTTAGCATGTACATGTTACATGTAATCCTTTTATTTTGGTGAAGACTTATACTACGTTTATTTTGAAAATGTTAGACCGGATGTAGCTCAGTTATCGCGTGATCAGCTGACTGCAGTTATTCGGTCAGGAACAAAGTCAGCACAGCGTTTATTTCTGCCTTTATTTGTCACAAAAGGAAAAGTCTGTCGGTAAAACCTTCCGGTAAACAGGTATGTTCCAGTAGGACTGTTTATTCTGTAAGTATTTTCTAATTTTATGTGATGGTTTTGTTCCGTTAGCCGCTTTGCTAACCGGAAGCCTCTGTACAGCAGCAGCTGTGCTGTTAGCTGCTGTTTGATCCTGAAATCAGCTTTAACATGTAAATATCAAACCATAACAGGAATAAATATGTTGTTACTTCTTCGTTCCGTCCGTTGCTGTTTACAGGCGATTAATAATGTAGCTTCACCGTTAGCATTAGCTTTCTGAGCACTTCACGGACCAGTGGACAGCTAACTGCTAATCTGTCCTCTAACATCAGTCAGCTGACAGCTTTCAGATAAACGAGCCGCTTTGTTTTTTAGTTTGTAAGGATTAAACACCATTAATAAAACAGACCTGAAATAATATTCATACTCTAGACATTACTACGCAGAGGCAGCCTGAATGTTAGCCAAGGTTAGCTAGCTGCTAATCCTCTGCAGCACGAAACACTTTCTCTTTTTAGCTAACTTAGCATCAGCTTTAGCTTCTCCTTGATGCAGCTGAATGTCTGATTAATCAGATTAAATTTTATTTAATAATCAGAGGAATCATTTTGAGTGATTTGATGTTCTAAATGTGAAACTCCTTTATAACATCAGACAAAACCTTCCATCTCTCCTTTCTCTCTCCCTTCATCTTCCCCTCTTGCTCTCTACTTGTTTCATTCTCTCTTCTCTCGGTTTACTCTTTACCCTCTCCTCCCTTTTCTCTGTTTGCTCTCTCTCTCCCCTGCTGACAGAACGCCGTCATGTCGGGGAACAGCCTGGTTTTACCCATAGTGCTTTGGGGCCGCACGGCTCCGACTCACTGCATCAGCAGCCTGCTGGTGATGGACGACTTCAGCACCATCATCACCGGCTGCCATGACGGACAGATCTGCCTGTGGGACATGACGCCTGAGCTGGAGGTACTGAGGATGAGGATGGTGATGAAGATTGTGACTGTTCTGCATGTTTGTCTTCTGACTGTGATGTTTTCTCTGCATCTTCTTTTCCTCCTTTACTTCTTTTCCTTTATATCCTCTAACACTCCTCCTCCTCCTCCTCTTCTTCCTCCACAGATTTGTCCCAGAGCCATGTTGTTTGGTCACACGGCGTCCATCACCTGTCTGTCTAAGGCCAGCGCCGGCGGTGACAAGCAGTACATCGTCAGCGCGTCAGAGAGCGGGTCAGTCATGTGATCTAACTTTCTGTCCTCATGCGACAGATCCATGTTTTTATTTTGCCGTGTTCACTATTATTCATCACACACCTGTGTGAAGTATTAAAGGATCATTCCGGCTGTTTTGCATGTTTGAGCCTGATATATTCATTTACTGACAATCATTTCTCAAAGCATACTACTGGAACAGTGAATTAAAAATGTTTTTCCTACCTTCCAGACCTCCACTGGTTTCAGTTCATTCTGCTATTAAAATCAACTTGTTGATACTGTAAACGTTCTTGGGATAGGTAATCCATCATCACCAACAAGACGTGTATTCAGGTTTTTTTTAAAAGTTATGTAATTTTAGTGTTTAAGCTCAATAAAAAGCGTGGAGTGAATGTATGCCTCCACCGGGGAATATAGTCCCAAAAGAAGACCTGCGTTTATGGAAAAATTTAAAGGACCGTGACTTCATAAGGCTGTGTAACTATTAGCAGGAGAAACATGGATTTTTAAGGTGGGTGTATCACTTGAATATTTGATTTTGAAAGATTAAGAGATTTAGCAAAATATCAGGAAAGCTGAAATACGGTTTTATCCTTTGGGAAATGATTGTCAGTAACGTAACATGTATGAAAACTGAATATATTAGGCTCAAACATGAAAAATGGGTGGAATGGTCCTTTAAGAGCATTAATACCTCTGAAAAAATGAAGAAATACATTGAAAAAGAACCTCATTATAGTTAAAAGTCTGAAATTAAGAAAATGAAAAAAAATGTTCTCAAAGGAGAACGTGATTTTAAAAATCAAGCTGATTTTTGATGAATTTCTCTGGAATTGAAGAAAGTTCATCTGAGTGTTTGAGAATTTTGACTTCAAACAAAATTCTGTAATGAAATAATTGTTAATTTGTAAATCTGTTTGCTGACGTGTTTTAGTCATGATTACATGTTTTAGGGAGATGTGTTTATGGGACGTGAACGACGGACGCTGCATTGAGTTCACCAAGCTGGCATGTGCTCACACTGGTATACAGGTACACACACACACACACACACACACACACGTGGTCTAATGTTTTCTGATTCTGTCTGAGCATATTACCATAAAATATAAAACGTACCGTGTCAGGTTCTAATCAAATGTGTCCTCCTCCTCTCCTCCTCTTCCTCCTCCTCTCCTCTCCTCCCCTCCTCCTCCTCTTCTTCCTCTCCCCCTCCTCTCCTCTCCTGCTCCTCTCCTCTTCCTCCCCCCTCTCCTCTCCTCCTCCTCCTACTCCTCTCTTCCTCCTCCTACTCCTCTCTTCCTCCTCCTACTCCTCTCTTCTCTTCCTCCTCTTCTTCTCCTCTTCCTCCTCCTCCTCCTCCT